>CAUYPO010144256.1:0-12688 GCA_963574435.1 Cheirogaleus major | reverse complement strand
TATTTTATTCTTTGGTATTTTAAATATGTTCATTTTTAAAATAAAATAAAAACATAAAAGATGAACAAAGATGTGTTAATCAAAATAAAAGGATCTGTTCTGTAAAATTTGGAATCAGTCAAAAGGCACACTTAATCACTTTAAGCTCTGGCACGGCAGGTGGGGAGGGGTGGCAGGGGCAATATATGTAACCCTAACAATATCTGTACCCCCATAATATGAAATAAAAGGGGAAAAAAATAAACTATTGATACAACAACACGGATGTGTCTCAAAATAAGTATGCTGAGTGAAAGATGCCAGACAATGAAAGAGTACATACTGTCTGATTCCATTTATATAATACTCTAGAAAATACAAACAGAAAGGGGAGAGCGGGGAAAGAAAGATGGAGGGAAGTATTAAAAAGGTACCTGAGGAAATGTTTAGGGATGATGGATATATGATTACTATCTGGGTTTTGGTGATAGTTTTATGGATGTATGCATATGTCCAAATTTATCAAACTGTACACCTTAAATACATCCAATGTACTGTATATCAATTAGACCTCAATAATGCTGTTTAAAAGAAAGTTATCATATAGCACAGAACTATGGTTTGGGGACAACTACTAATGCCATCTCACTATGAAAATGACCAAAGCTTTCTTTTTTCTCCTCGAAGACAGAGTCTCACTCTGTCACCCCAGGTAGATTGCAGTGGCATCATCATAGCTCACTGCAACCTCCAACTCCTGGGCTCAAATGATCCTCTTGCCTCAGCCTCCTGAGTAGCTGGGACTACAGGTGCGTGCCAGAACACCTGGCTAATTTTTCTACGTTTAGTAGAGACGGGGTCTTGCTCTTGCTCAGGCTGGTCTTGAACTCCTGAGCTCAAGCAATCCTCCTGCCTCGGACTCCCAGAGCGCTAGGATTACAGGTGTGAGCCACCACACCCGGCCATGACCAAAGCTTTATAGGAATTCTGATCACCAAATTAGCAAGAGTGGTGCCTATATCTGAGAAGAAAATACCCACCTGTACCATGGAAACTTGCCTAAATATTTTTCAATTATTTTTCCTCATGGCCTCTGTGGTAATTTAAACTTCAGTAATCTGTGTATTTCTAGTTGCTGTAATCATTCTCCTAGCTTTATATGTCACTGTTTACTTTGTCCCTGAACACCCACCTAATCTAGACAATTTCCCTGGCTCTCCACCTCTCCATTTACCACTTACCACTTACCACAGGGATTAACTATGAGCTCAATGGAAGTGAAGGATAGGAAGAAGGCCTGGAGCGTAGTGGGGTTAGAAAACAAATGCAATCTGCCTACAAAAGATCATTTGGAGCTGGGCTAAACCCACCAGCAAGATTCTGAACACAAATCCAGTCCTAGATCACTAGTAACATTTACTGGATGGTTGATAATGTCCTTTCCTCCATGTTTACAATCAAGCTTTCACAATAACAAAGTTCTCAACTAGAATACTGAGTTATCATGGGAAGAAATATATAGTATCCAAGAAAGTAATGATATGTTACTGACCCCTGCTTACTCCTGAATTGTGAGGGCCGGGGCTGCTACTCAGCCCCACTGGTAATCAGAGCAGTAATAAGCACCTTGCTTTGCTAGTAATATAAATGAATAAATAGCACATTAGTAAATAGCAGAATAATCTTAAAAAAAAAAAGGAATTATTTAGTTAAGTCCTTACCTAGCTTATACCTTCTCTTTGTCTCAGTATTGAGGACTGCAAAGTCCTAAACCCCTCTGACAGAATAAGGGATCCTCCTTTGGCTAAAACCCCCAAATTTTAAGAGTTACCAGCCATGGGAGGACATTCACATCCCATTTGCTTTCACTCCCTCCCTTTACTAATCATTACTAGATTTTATCAAAGGCCAGCTTGAGAGAACAAAAGGCTGGAATACCCCTCTGCTTACTTCATTTGACCCCCTGTGCCCTCCTGTTTTCATGGTTCTGACATGACAGCTCTTTCAGACCACAAAGAGTTTCTTCTTAATAAAGGGCTGCTGGCTGGGAACTGGTTCTGGCCAGTCTGCTGAGGATGGACTGTTCATAAATTTGTGCCTTACATTTCACCTTTTTATGTATAGCACCTAATTATAATGCATTTAAATGTTAAATCTCTGCCTCAAAGTGATCACGGGATGTATGTTTACATACCTGTAAACCTAATATCTGTATGTGGTTGTCCTTCATGAACATTCATAGTTCCTCCTGTAACCGGATGAATATGTACACTTGGCCAATCCTTTCAGCAAAAGTTCTCCCGTCTTACTCCCAGTGCCTGTCTTCCATCAGGTTTCTGCCCAGGCTATACGTCCCAGCCTGTCAGGATGGCCAGCCTGCAGATTGTAACCCTTTATAAGAAATAAAGTCTCTTTTCTAAATTTACAGACTTGGTGACTCTTTTTCAATCGATAGTATAAAAATCAAACAACTCTGGTATCTGGAGCAAAGTCTTACCTCGTTTCTTTCTGCTTCTGCTAAATAAAGCAAATATTAGAAAGAAAAGCATCTAGGCAAGTAGTGTAGGTCTCTCAGTTGTTTTTAATCTGTGGCCTTTGACTACCAGTCCCAGCTCGGTAAATTAACCTTTTTTCTAGGCTAAGTAGGCTGGGCTTCAAAATTCTTCCCTTCTCCCACTATTGAGTTAAGATGGTTAGAGATCCAGGACTCCTGGGTCCTTTCAGGTGATACAGGAGACCAGATTGGGGAGTACAAGCTAGTGTTAGCACTGTTAACTAGGAGATGACCAAAGATGACCTTAGAGTCAACTAGTTTGCAGGTGAGGGAACACAGGCCTAAGGAGGACAATCAGATTCTCTACAATACTGTGATTTGCCTGAATGGGTGTCCTAGGTATAGTGGCAGGGGCGTGTCTGGGGAAGGGGTTCAGAATTTAGAGTGTGACAGACCTAGGTTCGAACAGAGCTCTGCTACTGGTTGGTTGTGGGACCTCCCACAGACGTCCACTCGGACCTTCTGCCTCCTCATCTGTCCGCAATCCTCTGAGGAAGGCGTCGGCGAACCTGCGGCCGGGCGGACAGGAAGCCCGGAGGCCGGGATGGGCCGCCGCGTCGCCGCCCCCTGCCGGCCGGCCGGGTCCTCGCGCTCGCCAGCCCGCGCCCAACGCTCGACTCGAGGGACGCCCGCGGTCGGATGCCCTGCGTCCGCACCCTCCTCGGCCTCCTGGCTGCCCTGGCGGCCTGTGGCGCTGTCGCCTTCCTCGGCTACTGTGTTTACTTAGACCAGAAGCGGCGCGGGGACCCCGCGTTCAAGCGCCGCCTGAGGGACAGTGAGTGCGACGGAGGCAGAGGCGCGGCCGGGCCCAGAGGGCCGCGGGGCGGGCGGCCGGGCGGGCCGGGCCCACGGGGACGAGGCTGGGACGCTAGTGTCGTCGCCGCCGCCGCCGCTGAGGGGCCCGGGCGAGCCGGACCGCGGGGCCCACGCCGGCCTCAGGATGGGCCTCCCAGCCAGCACGTGCCGTGTTGTGTTTGCAGAAAGAAGAGCCGAGCAGCAAAGGGCTGAGGCGCGGGCCGCGCAGGTGCGGTGCTTTAGATAGGCCCAGGTGGCTTTGTAGATCAGGCGGGGCCGGCCTCTGGTCCCTCGGGTGGCCCAGCAGGACTGGCCGCCCGCCGCCGGGAAGAGTCCTGCCCTCCAGCCCCATAAGTTCTGCCACAGGTTTAATCTCTACTTTCTTCTTACTGAAGGAAGGAGGAACAGATGGGGTTATAAAAAGGCAGCTATAAAGTAAACATTGTGGGAACAGGCACTTATGTTAATTGGGAGAAGAAAGGGGAGCCTTTGCCCTATCAGAGCCGCACAGGATTCTTGAAAACCCAGGCCGGCCACGTATCACACAGTTTCATGGCAATAACTTCCAGGGGTCCTCAAACTTTTTAAACAGGGAGCCAGTTCACTGTCCCTCAGACGGCTGGAGGTCTGGACTGTAGTTTTAAAAAAACTATGAACAAGTTCCTATGCACACTGCACATATCTTATTTTGAAGTAAAAAAACAAACGGGCAAAAACACCTGCTTGTGGCCTGCGGGCCATAGTTTGAGGACACCTTAGACCTTAGAGTCAACTTAATTGTGACTCTACACCACCGATTTTTGTCTCACAGGGTGTTTCTTCTAGGCCAGAAACAACTCATCTTCGTGTTCTCTAAAACAGAATTGCATATATGTATATATTTATATTTATTTATTTATTAAGATGAGGTCTCACTGTATTGCCCAGGATGATCTTGAACTCCTGGGCTCAAGCAATCCTTCTTCCTCAGCCTCCCCAACAGCTGGGATTATAGGTATGAGCCACCAAACCTGGCTTAGTTATTTTTAAAGATAACAACTGCAGTCATCTTGGTGATTGGTCCAGTTTTAACTAACTCAAATCACTTCTAACAGTACTACATGGAGTTCCTAGGTTCTTCTATGAAATTTCAGAAGGAATTAAGTCTCAACTATCATTCTGTCAGTCAGAGCCTATTTGTGAGCCTCTTATGTGTGAGGCATTGTCCTAAGGCCCAGCAGAGGTCAGCAACAGGGAAGTAAGAATAACCCCCATGCCTGCCCAAACAAGGCAGTGGATAAGGTCAACAGATGTTAACAAGAACTTAGAGAAGCCAAATCATTTTCAGGGTAGGATTATCTTGGAGGGTGTTATATTTACCTATTGTTGTTTTAAGCTTAGTGGTTTAAAATAGTATCTATTTTGCTCCTGAATCTGCAATTTGAGCAGGGATTGGTGGGGATAGCATCTTTTTGCTCCATTCAGCTTCAGCCAGGATGGTTCCAGGGCGGAGTCTTGGGTCATCTGAAGGCTCACTCCTTAATGTTTGGTAGTTGATGTTGGATGTTTACTTAACTGGGACTGTTAGCCAGACCACCTAGACATGTTTTCTCCCTGTGGCCTGGGATTCTTCTTTGTATAGTGACCTGGGTCCCAAGGGGCAAGCAAGCACAAGTGCGCGCATGCGCGCACACACACACACTCACACACAAATTATGTATGTAGAGAGAGAGTATGCCAGACCATGTGCCTATGTGGATGAGCAGATGGTGCCACCTCTTGCCTCATGGAGGCATGCTCAAGCTCGGTTTTAAGGGGAGAGGAAATAGACTCCGCCTCTTGATAGGAGAGGCAAGATTCTGAAAGCACATATGGGACTGGGAATATTTCTATGGCTGTTTTTGGAAAATGCAATTTTTCTGCAGAAGACTTTGGAGAGGAGGTGGCATTGAACTGAGCCTGGAAGGGTTCTTGATTTGGGGCATGGTTACAGGAAGACAACATTCAGGATGGAGAGAGATGCATGTGCATAAAAATGCAAAGTGGGCGATCTGCCAGACATATTCAGTAAATCAGTTTGGCAAGGGAGTCATGGTGAGGAATAGTGGGAGGTAATGCTGCAGAGCTAAGGAGGAGTTGAATTAGGGAAGTCTTGCTTTAAAGCCAGGTTAAGGAATTGAAATTCAATGGGGAATACTGAAGATTTCTAAGCAGGAAGTTTTTAAAAAGAAGGAAAAGAAAAACAAACTTTGATTAGGCAGGAGTGTGCTTGATGGTTTGGAAGAGAGAACAAACTATTGCAGCAGTATGGGGAGAGGTAATAAAAATTCTGAACTATAGTAGTGTCATTGATAACTGGGAAGGATAGATAGTTCATGCTGGCTGATTAAAGGATCACAGTGACTCTCAGACCTCAGAATGCATAAGAATCACCTGAAAAGCTTATTAAAATGCAGATTCCTGGGCCCTACTCCCAGACATTGATTCAGTAGGTCTTATTGAAGCCCAAGAAACTAGTTTTAACAGCTTCTTCAGGTGATTCTTTATGAAAAACAGGCCTCAGGTTTTATACTCTTCCCTCTTCTCCCTAGAAGATCCTTACCTTCTTAAAAGTGATCTCAGATATACTACTCTAGAACTGGTGTCCCAAGTTTCATCTGCCAGAGTCTGTCACCTGGACACTTTGTTGGCACCTCTGGTGTGTTCAGAAGTAAATTCATCATCTCATCCCTTGCTCCTCCCCTTCCTCCTCCTTCTCCTGATTTCCTTTGATGCTTCTGATATCGCTAGTCTCCCTGCTGTGGCCCTGACTCATCATGCTTAAATATCAACCTCATCCACCATAATCCACGTCCAATTTTAATTTTTTTATGATCTATCTCATATATATCTCACTCCTTTTCTATTTCCATTGCTTCCATGCTATTACCTTCTACCCAGGCTATTGAAATAGTTTCCTACCTTGTCGCCCTGCCTCTAATCACGCTGTCAGAATAAATTCCTTCTAAACTGCAGCCCTGAATATGTTACTCTTTGTAGTAGCTTCCTACTCTGCAGATTAAAGACCAACCTCAGCTTGGCAACACGACTTCCATGGGTGCCTATTCTATACTGACTGCCTTATTTTTCTAAGGATTGGAAATAATATATGTAAAGTTCCTACTCTAAAGGTAGTCTTCAGTAATGGTAATTATTATTATTGCTGCATTCACCCTATCATAATCCAGCTAAATAAGATCACTTGATATGTTCCCTGCAGTTTTGTGTTGCTTATACTTTCTTCATCAAACTTCCACTGAACCTCTCATCTCAAATGTTATCTTTTCTGAGAAACCTTCTCTGATCCTCCAACTATGATATAATGTGTTTGTACTTTGAGCCCCAGAGGACATCGGACTTCTTGTACTTCTGTGATCCCTTTCCCTTCCGTGGACTGTGGGCTCCTTGGAGGTCAGCACAGAGGTCTTGGTCTCCTGTTCCTTCCAGCTCTTCCTAGTTTCCTGCCCTTGCTAGTGCTCACTAAACATCTATTAAATGGAACCTGTGGTTGTTACTGATCATGTTTGCTGATAAAAGCTTAAAAGGCCCCTCTCTAGGCTTATCACATTTTAAAAAGAGAATTCTTAGGGAAAACAAACACAAAAACCCTCTGGATATAAAAGATTGAGGCTGAACTGACTGGCAGTGGAGTTGATATTTTAGGCTAGGAGTTGCCTATTCTACCTTGAAATACCAGCCCTAGGTATATACCAATGATGACACCATCTTGTGGCCACAGTCGCCTTCATGAACCAGGCTGCAGCAAACCAAAGTATCCTTCCGAACACTCAGAAAACTGCTCTGCCAACCCCCCACCATGTCCTTTGCCTGTTTCCTTTTTAGGGTATAAGTACAGAAGCCTTAGCATAGCTGCTTGTCTCCTTTACTAGAGATTTTACTGCTGCATGAACAGGTATCAAAACCAAAAGACCAAAATGACCCCAAATAGCCCTGTAGGCCAGAGAAATCATTGCAATGAAATCAACAAGCACTGTTAATATCCCAGGCAAGAAAGTAATTTTGCAACATACAAAACTACTTTTGTTATAGTTATATTAATTATAGGATTTCTGCTGTGTACCTAGTAAGCTGGGTAAAATATGGATAAAAGTTACTATAGGCATCTCGACCTAACTTAAATATGCCATGTATTTTTATCAACTGGAACTATAACCATTTTAGAAAACTGGTTTAAATTTTATAAAGAACAGCTACATTTGCTATGCTTTGGATTTACACACTAGGTTCAGGATGTCCTTTTCAAATAAAAATAATTTTGATCAGTAACCATATGCCTTACATTCATTACTCATTGTTAAATATTTTATGACTCTTTTAGTTGTGGGATCCAGAAAAGAATGAAAAATGGCAACAACTTTTTTTGCAAGAGGTACGGATGGGAGAACTTTGGTTATCTAGAGGTAGGAATGTAACATTCTTTTGTAAGTTATTTTAAAATTGATGTTCAACAAATATTTGATTAGTATTTGTATGTCAAATAACTAGCTAGAT
This sequence comes from Cheirogaleus major, assembly GCA_963574435.1. Lineage (NCBI taxonomy): Eukaryota > Metazoa > Chordata > Mammalia > Primates > Cheirogaleidae > Cheirogaleus > Cheirogaleus major. Next base: position 4,830 of record CAUYPO010144256.1, on the reverse strand, counting down.
GTGTTAACTAATTTGTTCCAGTTAAAGAGAAACTGTCCCAGCATTTTCACTTCATCACATTGTCCCCCTCCACTATGTTAGTGTTCAAGTTTATGTTGGCAGTCTCAAAAGTGGGCAGATGGGAAAACAAAACCAAACATGAGAACATCTCATTTATTGTCATGGAAAATTCTAAGTAAATGAATTTTACAAATGACTGAATGTTAAGAATCAGAATTTTAAAATTTTGACTGGTTTACAAAATTTTCCGATTTTCTTAGAATATTCTTAATAAAATACTTTTGTTGGTAAAATCATTATGAATGACCATTCTTGTACTGTGTTTAATGTGGTGATGCCTGTAGGGGCTACCATACACTTAGTGGTCATAAACTATATTTTGAATTATAATTTATTTCCACTTAATTCCAGACAGATTTGAAAAAACTTCACAATACTGGTGGTAGATAATATATATTATGTATATATGTATAAATATTATATATGGTAATCATAATGTTCTTATTCTGGTGTTAAACCCTGGAAAGGAAAAGAATTTGTCTTAAGACTTCTTAATCTAAGGGATAACTGATGCTGCTGATAAATCAGCATTATACCCATCAAGTACTGTATTTTTTTAAGTGTTGCAAACTCCTGTGTATATCACAATGCCTGTATCTGTTTTGCCTTTCTGTTGCCTTTTTTCAAAAGAATTTTTCAACCAGTATGTAAGTGGGTAGCATCCTCCAGGATTTATAAAAACAAAGGAGGAAGTCATGATCCTAGACAACTCACAGCAACAACAATGCCCAAGATTTTTACTGTATTTAATGACTTAAAACCAAAAACAGGTTTTGAGAAATGAAAAAAGTTGCAGCCATTCAAAATCATTGCACATTAATTATAATTTAAAATTTTAGTATTTTACGGAGTACTGATCTTTGCTTTTAGATAAAGTAATTTAAGATTAAATATATCTGCCAAATATTTATAGCAAAATGAATAGTTAAAACTGACTTAAATGATATCAACAGGCATGACTTTACACAGCTAATGAAACTTAAAGACCTTCAATTGCATAGGCCTTGTCCAAGGCCCCCTAGTAATATTTTGTATTCATAATTTTATATTCTTTTGTTTTTTTGACCCACCAATCACACACAAGAATTATATTCTTTTTCTTAAACAGGGGCCCTCAAATTGTGTAACCTAGAGGTCTCACAAAACCTGGATTCATCCCTAGATATGGATATGGGTCAATTAAAATAGATAAAACCTTTCAACTTTAACTTTTATTGAATTGGGTAGTATGTAGGTAGGGAAGAAAATTCTGAATTATAAGTCAAAAGAAATATAACATTTTATCACATTTTATTCCCATTCACTTTATGTTTAACAGCTATCGTGTAATAGTTTAGATTTAGAGGTTGATAGGTTACAAATATTTTGATGATTAGAACAAAAATTGCAAACTTGGGTTTTTAAATTTTTTCCTCTCTCATAGGTGATAACATTTTTTCCGTGAACCCTTAAATTGATACATTAGCTCTCTAAGGGTTATATACTTTTTCTTATCATCCTGTTATTTTTAGAAGGGTTATATACTTTTGTAATTTTAATGCAGTTTTCAATCTTGGCTGCTTATTCTTTTACTCTCCATCAAACCCCAAACCAATTAAATCAGAATGGGATGGAACCCAGGTGTATTTTTAAAAATTTCCCTAGATAACTACAATATAAATCCAACATTGAGAACCAGTGTAGTATTCTAATGTGGTAATTGTTCACCCAGTTTTTACAATCTTCTCAACATTCTCCATTCTCCTTTGCCATTTCCCCAATTTTCATTTCTTTGCTATTAGGTAGAATATAGTTCTATAGCCATCTCAATTGTGGCTATGTGTATAAGGGACCATGGGCCCAATAATTTTGATTGAAATTTCTAAGGAGCTGGTGTGACTGTGTTTATTGGTTGGTTGACTTAATCCACCAAATCGTATCAGCTCCATGAAGCTATAATATTGTTAATTTCAAATAAACCTTAGTAAAATACTAGGACAGTATTTCATGTGAGAAATAACTTCTTGTTAAATGTGTGAGAAATACATTACTAAAAACTCATCAATGAAAATTTCTAATGTTGAAAATGTAAAATTAGGCCGGGCGCGGTGGCTTACGCCTGTAATTCCAGCACTCTGGGAGGCTGAGGCGGGCGGATCGCTCAAGGTCAAGAGTTCAAAACCAGCCTGATCAAGAGCGAGAACCTGTCTCTACTAAAAATAGAAATAAATTAATTGGCCAACTAAAAATATATAGAAAAAATTAGCCGGGCATGGTGGCGTATGCCTGTAGTCCCAGCTACTCAGGAGGCTGAGGCAGAAGGATTGCTTAAGCCCAGGAGTTTGAGGTTGCTGTGAGCTAGGCTGACGCCATGGTACTCACTGGGCAACAGAGTGAGACTCTGTCTCAAAAAAAAAAAAAAAAGAAAATGTAAAATTAGTTATCTAGACAGACACAAAACGTAAGTCTTAAAATCTATATCATATTGAGAAAGCTTGCTTTGTATATCTAAGTCAGGTCATGTCCCTTAAGGTTTTTCAGTTTAAGCTTAATACAAATCTTTGGAAAACATTTTTTTCCTGTCATGTCCTTTTCATATGACCATGTATTTCAAACCAATAAATGGAAAATTAGTTTCAGTTAATAAGAACCCTATATATTTAACTGTAGTGAAATATATTTCCTACCTACTTATATGAAGTATGTCAAAGTATCAATTTCTATGATTATATAATACCAGAAGAGAGGCAGTGTACTCTAGCCTCAGTGGTCAGAAAATTAGGTTCTGTTTCTAATTCTGGCATTAATTAGTTTTCAAACCTTAAATCATTTCACTCATCTTTGCCTCAGTTTCCTAAAAGTAAAACAAGGGAGTAAGACTAAGTCATTCCATGTTCTAACTTAAACAGAAATGCTATGATTAATTTCTACTCTTCACAAATTTTTATTCCTTGTTTCTTCACAGCCAATCATCCTAAAACATTTTAAAACTTTACTTAGAAATCAGTTCATAAATTTCTTATTTTCTTCCTCTGGATATAGAATTCATGTTATACTAGATCTTGTTTCAATTCTGATAATGAAATCTATTTTTAAAGTTTCATTTAGCTAGAACGGATGTTTTATTTGTAATATTTTACCAATCACACATGTAAAGATAACCCATCTTGTGTTAATAAAAGCAGTCCACACTTTAAAAAACTCTCAGTACCCTCTTCCTCACATACCCACATTGCGGGACATGAACTTTTCCTATCAAGAGTGCAATTCTAAACAGTAAGAATACACTTACTGTAATTTGCCTTATAATTATTCACATTGCAGCTTCACCATGGTGAAGCCCAACATTTCCCCCATTTGTACTCTACTCTTCACAAGACTTGTCTCTATAGTCTTTAGTTTGGTATGCTTTTTAATTTTTAAAGCTTGTTGCTTTCTTGGTAATTTATAGAATCTCTATTTTGAAGAACTTTAAAATTTTGCTCAAAACTTACCAATCTGTTTCAGGAGAACACAGAATGGGGGTTGAACATTTCAGCAATGCCCTTTTAGTGTGTGGGCAACCACAGGAACTTCTGAAGGTTTACAAACACACACTCCCTCCCAAGGTATTTGAGATGCTGTTGCACAAAATTCCCCTTATTTGCCAGGTGAGCACATATTTCATTATCTTTGACAAATGTACATGATAAACAAGCATGTTGGGCTTGATTATATAGAAATTGTTAAGTATGTGTGTGAATTGGCTAAAATTTTGAACGCAATCTCTGAATTTTTGGTTGCTTTTCTTGCTTTAAGATGAAGCAAGCCTATTCTTTCATGTTCCTTTGACTATAATGAACTGTATATTTTGTTGAGTATTATACATGTTTCAACACTTCAACTTTAAAGTAGAACAATACTTCTGCTTTCTATTAACAAACAAAACACAGAAATCACTTTGGTAAATATAAGCATACAGGCTAATTAGTGTTCTCTTAAATACAAGTTTAGATTGGTATCAAATGAAATCCATTCATAAGCCATTTGATTAACAGGTATTAGTGCACTTACATTTTACTGAACTGCTTGGTATACTTATACATCAACTACAATTTCCTACAAATGCTAGGATTTCCTTCAGGATTCATTAGTCATAAGATATTACTTTAGTTCACTTTTTATTAGACTGATCCCATGTCATGGCTAAGAATAAACTGTATATTGTTGATCAGACTCAGAATCATTCATTGGACTTCTTAGGTTTTGAAAAAAACACAAACAACAGACTCCAGTAGAACATAACAGTTAACTCTTAAAAATTCCCAAGCTAGTCACAGGTGGGATGTTTCCTGAAGATATATGCAAATGTCAGTAGGACAGGAATATGTAATGCTCACCCTGACACAAGGGAGGCAAAAAAAAGGATTGTGGATTGAAATGATTAGCAAGTAACTATTTTATGTATTTACCAGCAATTTGAGGCAGACATGAATGAACAGGAATACTTGGAGGACGATCCTGATTGAAAAACATTTCAACGTATCCACAGTCCAGTCAGAATACTATGGTACTATATAGTATAAACAACTGCTCAGCGATATTTCCATTTATTTTACTTTTAGTAATAAAAATTTTTTCTATCTCATACATGATTGGACACATATTTTGCTTTAAAATTAACAGTCACAATTGAAGAAACAATGGTTTATTTTTCTAATCAAGTGACCAAGCTGCTGAATCTTAAGGCCTCAATAAATGTTGCATCTTATTATTTTCATTGAATAATAAAACCTTCTATTTTGATTATTC
>CAUYPO010144255.1:0-10380 GCA_963574435.1 Cheirogaleus major | reverse complement strand
AAGCAATTAATTGGCCAACTAAAAATATATAGAAAAAATGAGCCGGGCATAGTGGCGTATGCCTGTGGTCCCAGCTACTCGGGAGGCTGAGGCAGGAGGATCGCTTGAGCCCAGGAGTTGGAGGTTGCTATGAGCGAGGCTGATGCCATGGCACTCTAGCCTGGGCAACAAAGTGAGATTCTGTCTCAAAAATAAAAACAACAACAAAAAAACAATGTTTAAAATTGGGCTGGTAGTAGTAAGTTATCTCAATTGATTGGTTTTTTTTTTTTTTGAGACAGAGTCTCATTCTGTTGCCCGGGCTAGAGTGAGTGCCGTGGCGTCAGCCTAGCTCACAGCAACCTCAAACTCCTGGGCTCAAGCGATCCTCCTGCCTCAGCCTCCCGAGTAGCTGGGACCACAGGCATACGCCACTATGCCCGGCTCATTTTTTCTATATATTTTTAGTTGGCCAATTAATTGCTTTCTATTTATAGTAGAGACGGGGTCTCACTCTTGCTCAGGCTGGTTTCGAACTCCTGAGCTTGAGCGATCCGCCCGCCTCGGCCTCCCAGAGAGCCAGGATTACAGGCATGAGCCACTGCGCCCGGCCCTGACCCCAGCTTCTTAACCTTCTAATCCAGTGGCTCAAAGCAAAGAACTTGGACTAGCAGCAACAGCATCTGGGAAGGTGTTAGAACTGCAAATTCTAGGGCCCCACTCCAGACGTAATGCATCAGAAACTCTGGCAGTGGGACCCAACAATATGAGTTTATTGCATGCTAAAGGTTGAGAACCATTGCTCTAATCCAGTTGAGCGGGAGGCTCGCTTGAGTTCAGGAGTTCGAGACTAGCCTGAGCAAGAGCAAGACCCTGTCTCTACTAAAAAAAAAAAAAAAAAATAGAAAAATTAGCCAAGTGTGGTGGTACACGCCTATAGTTTCAGCTACTTGGAAAGCTGAGGCAGGAGGATCGCTTGAGCCCACGAGTTTGAGGTTATGGTGAGCTACAATAATCCAGTTGAGCCAATTTTTTTTTTGTCCCCTAAACATGGCAGGCATTGCTATCTTGTCTGAGTTTTATCATCCCTGCTTCAAAATGGTTTCTTGTCTTGTTGATTAACTCTGACCCTACCAATCTGTCAAAGCCCAGAAGGTCCTAACTCCTCAAAATGGTCTCACCACCACAGCTCAAACTGACCCTTCTTGCCCCCTTTTCCTAACTCCTATGACACACCTAGTCCATCCCTCTACCATACAACTTAACAGCTAGGTATACACTATATTCAATGTTAAAGAGCAGTTCTCTACTCTTCCCCCAACAGACCATAAGCTCCTTGAAAACATGAATCATATTTTTTCTCTCTCTTCCCCCGTCCCTGTCCAAAGCACATAAATGGAATTTTAGTAGAGCTGCTGGTTAATATCTTTAAGGATGAATTCACAGAGAGAAAAAATACTGATAAACAATTAATGGATAAAAAGTCTGGAATTTCAAGTTCTGTGACCCCAGTTCTGTGACCTTGGACAAGTTCATCTCTCAGGATGATGTCTATAAAAGTGAGAAGGCTTGATTCAAGGACTCAATGCTTCTTTTCAGCTTGAACAGCATAAGATTTCATGAAATGTCCCATGTTGGAATATCTTATTCCATTATACTCTAATACTGCGTAGCTTGTAACACTAATATGGCAATCTTTAGACTTGCCTTGCAGTTAGATACAATGTTTCCCAATTAGCTAAGCTCTTTCAACAGGAACCATGTTTGATTCACCTGTGAATCTTCCACTAAACCCAGCATCATATTATGCCTTACACATAATAGGCTGATATATTTGCAGAAAATCTAGAAAAACTCTTTAAGAAGCTACATTTATATAAAGAACCTATGTACATTTCTCCTGCTTCCCAAAGGGCTCTTTTGAATATTTATTATTATAAATACCATGTAATGATATATGGTAAAAATTGTGATTACTCTGATATCACCAGGGGCAGTCAGCCACAAAGCAAAAGAATGTAAAAATGTATTTCTCATGCGCTTAGGGACAGATTAAAAGGATGTAAGCCTCAGACTACCCAATTGCAATATGCAAATTAAAAACACCCTGTACACTTAAGCAGTATATGCCAACTCCACTGTTGGGATAAACAGGCTTCACAAGACTCTTATCTGCAAATTTTCAGAAACAACAGGGTAGACAGAGGCCTTTGAGTGGTGAGTGATGACTGCCTTAAGTTGAATCCAAAGGAAAACAGCAAAGAGAAATTGAAGGGCAAGAAGAACAGAAGGGCAGCAGAACATCACCCTTTGAGTAATGAAAAGCAGCAGTGGAAATTCACTAAGGCTTTACCAAAGCTCTACTATGAACCAGACATTTGGGGCTGCAAAGATGGACCCTGACCTCAAGGAGCTAATAGTCCTACCGGTAAAACTGAAGGTAAGACTCTGGTGTGTGTGTGAGAGAGAAAGAGAGATTCTAATTGGGAAAATCAGGCAGGGAAGGCTTCACAGAGAAGGTGGTAACATAGTGGAGCCTTTGAAATATGGAGGATATGCTAAGAGAGAAAAAAAAGACAGTCTGAGCTAGTTATTTTGGGGGAGAAAACATTCACATATTTTTATAACTGTTCATTTGGAACTTTAAATCATGAGAGGTTTCTTATATTCAGCACGACTGTGTCAATGCTTTCTCCTTTCACTTGATCTTAAATACTGAACTGTTCAAGCCCAGCATTAGAGCAGAGCGAGAAAGTCCCAGAATGAGGAGAGTGCTCGCCAAATCTGCTCTGTCACCTCCAAGTCCATCCAGCCCAGCCAGCCCAGTCCTGCTCTCCTGGCAGCCAGGAAAGGAAGACTACTTATATCCCCTGGGGGCCAGGATTGGGGGAAAATCTGACGCAGGCAAGCAAGGCTTACCCCTGTTCTCCCACTAAGCCAGCAAAGGAGAGCTTCCCTGGCTCCTAAGCCGTGAGGCTCCTAGTCTACCTGTGCCAGGGAGGCCAGCTCTGCAGAAAAAGGGGCTTCAGGAAAAGAAAGGGGGAAGCATTGGATTGGGCAGTGCTGAGGTACTGAGATAATCTTAGTAAAATGCTTAGCGAGACATACAGCAAACACTGGATTAACGTTAGCTCTTATTAATGTCGCCACTATTAATTACAGTAACACCTCAATTGTATTCCCACAACAAGAAAATATTCTTTTTGCAGCCTACTTTTATAACGTTTAAGAGCAACTTCAGCGACAAGTGTATTTCAAATTTTTCAAAGGCATGAGATCAAATTCCAACTGCACTGGCCTGAGAGCCCGCGTCCCTGAGTTCGAGAGCTGGCCCTGCCACTTGTCAGCCGCGTGACCTTGGGCATGGCACTTCAGCTCTCTGTGCCTCAGTTTCCTCGGCGGTAAAATGAGGCTAAGAAGCCTCTTTCCTGAAGGGTCGTCGTCGGGTCCCACAAGAGGATGCCCTCTGCTGCTTCAGGGCCGCACGGGTGCAAGAAGTGCCCACGGCTCCACTTCCAAGCCTCTGTGCTCTGGACGAGCGAGGTAGACGGACGCCCAACCCAGAGGCCCACGGAGCTTCGCCGCCTGCAGAGCAGGAGCCGGAAAGGGGGTCGCGACTGCGGGGGTTGGGGGAGGTTGTCCCTGCGACCAAGGTGTCGGCGCCCGGAGGGAGGCTCGCCCCTAGCCGCCCGCACGCTGTCGCCGGCGGGCTGGGCTGAGGGAGCAGCCGGGGGAGGCCGGGCTGACCTGGTCCCGCGGGCGGAGCTGAGGGCGCCGGGGGTCCAGAGGAGGCAGGCAGCACAGGACCCCGGGGCCCCGCCGCGCGGAGGAGACGACGCAGACAAGGAGCAGGGAGAAGGAGCGACGCCCCCGCACGCGGCGCCGCGCGCCCCCCGGGGGCCGGGCTGAGGCGCTCTCTCACTCACCTGAGGCGCGGGCACCCGCCGTCAGTGCAGCAGCTGCGGCGGCGGCGGCAGCAGCAGCAGCGGCGAGAGGGGCGGAGGAGGCGCTGTGGCCGCGCAGGCGCGCTGAGGCTGGAAGGGGCCGCGCAGGCGCACTGCGCCCGCCCGTCTCGGGAACTACCGAGAAGATGGTGGCCGAGCTGGGAAGGGCTGGCAGCGCCATCTTGGATGTAGTTTTCTTGCTGCGGAGTCTCCTGGGAGAAGAATCTCAGACTTAAGAACTGCCGAGAGGGATGGGGGTTGAGTGCCATGTCCAGGTAGGGTCCTTCCTTTCCCCTGACTCCTATCTTCATGAAGCCCCTAAGCACCTTTGCAGGGCAGGGCATCCTCCTTTTAAGGAGGACTAAAGCCGTACCTAAGGTCACAGTCACATGGCACCTAGCACAGTGCTTGGCACTTGGGGCCTTAGTAAATTTTTGGTGAATGAACACAGTAATTTAGGAACTAGAATCCGAGCCTCAAGGCTCCTAATTTCCAGTCCTCCATTGTATCGCCTGTATTACAGATGCTAGCCACACCATCCACTCTCTTGAGTGCACTGTGAGATGGTATTTTTTTCTCCAGAATGATTGCATATAGTATGTTGCTTAATAACGCAACAATTTAACACCAAAATGTATGGGACATAATCTCTTCCTCTAAAGAGTTTATTAATCTATTATTTCTCTAATATTAAGTATCACTGATTAAAAGTAAGATATTCTCTTAACTAAAAATTAGGGCAAATGGGACAAATAAATATTACTAAACATCTCAGAGGGCAGCAATAATACTGTTATCCGTCAAGCACAATTCCTGAACCAAATTTGGGTAGAAGGAAAACTAACATTAATTGAGGACAGCCTCAATTTATATGATTTATGTTTATTATATGATTTATTATATGATTATAATTTATGTTTATTTTATGATTATGGTTTTTTATGTTATTTTATGTTTATTTGTTAGCATTTACTGAATGGCAAATTGGTTCTAGTTCATCCTCCAGTACTTTATATATGTCCTTGGTTATTCAGCCTCTCCATGCCTGAGTTCCTCATCTATAAATGACACACACACAAAAAAGTTATAGGTGTGATAAAGACTAAATGATAATATGCATGTAAAATGCCCAGAGCTAAATGAGTATATTTCTATGTTCTATCCTGTTTAGCTGTTGAGGACACAAAACACTTCTTACTGAGTTTGAACAAATCCTTGTAATCAAAAAATGCAATACCATGCAATAAATAAAATGGGTAAAGTATTATATAATTACCTTTAGAGAGGCAATCTATCCCATTTTACAGATGAGGAAATTGAGGATAAGAGATGAAGATTCGCTACAAACTCTACACTCTTTCCATTATACTAACTCTGCTTCTGAAAGAGTAGGCAATTAACACTATGCCTCTGATTTTCAAATGTTGGCTTTCCTTGAGCCTGTCTGAAGTTTCCCTTCTTGTTCTACTCTAGACAACATCATTCATTCTCAAGTCGTCAATAACTAGGTATCAGTAACTCTCAATTTTGTTTTTAAAGGCGAGTCAAGTTGAAGCAGTAGGAATGGAAAAGGAACAAAGTAATCTGTAACTGATTGTGATCAATTAGTTGTAAATGCCACTGCACTCTGACCAGTCAGTAACTAAAATTTTATCTCTAGTCTGGATTTTTCTACACAGTTCAAATTAGGTTATCTGACAATCTAGTGGACTTCTCCATTTGGTATACCAAATTGAACTACTAGTTTTACCATCTCATTAACTGCTATCTCATCCACCCACTTGTTCAAGCTTCACCCCTTGATTGATGCCACTGTTCCAAACTTGTTATTTCATCCGTATAGCATCCCTGTGATACAGGTTCTATCATTTTCCCAACCTTACAGATAAGAGGTTAAACGACTTTTTCTCAGTCCAAGTTAGTAAGTGGTAGAGTTAGTTTTTTTTTTAAAATAAAATACCTCAAGATCATTAAAAGTTAGGTTTTTAACACATAGATTACATGCCTGTGTTCCAGAAAACATGAGCAACAGACAGTCCCACCCTATTCATCCACTGCCAGCACCTGGCGCAAGCTGTCATTTCTCACTTAGACTCACTCCTGCATCAGCCTAACCAGTCTCTCACATCCACATCTTGCTTGCTTCTAACTGTTTCCCACACAGCAACTACAGAGATCTTTTAAAAATAAATTTCTGATCCGCTCTCCCTCTCTTAAAGCTAATGACTTTCCATTATCCTTGTCTCAGGCCACTCTTCTGCTGGTGCCCAGCACTCCTGCTTTATTAGGTGCTTTTTTTTTTTTTAGTGTCCCAGAATGCTCCACTCTCCCTCTCCTCAAGCCTTTCAAAATTGCTGCTCTTTTTGCCCAAAATACTTATCCCATTGAACTCCTTCATCCTTCTTAAGTCAGCTAAAATATCTCTTTGGCAGTTTTCTCTTCTTGTTCCTTGTGTCCTCAGTAGACTGTGAGCATCATGAGAGGAGATTCCTTATCTGTTTTTTTTTTTTTTTCTTTTTAGAGACAGGGTCTCACTATGATGCCCAAGTTAGTCTCAAATTCCTGGCCTCAAGTGATACTCCTACTTCAGTCTCCCAAAGTGCTGGGATTACAGGTGTGAGCACCATGTCTAATGCTCATGTCTGTTTTTGCTCTTTACTTCCTCTCCAGTTCCTAGAACTGTGCATGGCATATAGCAGGGACTCAGTCAATATATAAAGGAATAAAGAATGCATGGAGGTCAAAGCGAGGAGCTATCAATTCTCTTTTGTTTTTTTTCATTGAGACGGTGTCATGCTGTTGCCCAGGCTAGAGTATGGTGGTATCATTAGAGCTCACTACAACCTCAAACTCCTGGGCTCAAAAGATCCTCCTGCTTCAGCCTCCAAAATAACTGGGACTACAGGCATGAGCCACCATGCCCAGTTAATTTTTCTACCTTTTTCTGGTAGAATCAGGGTCTCATTTTGCTCAGGCTGGTCTCAAACTTCTGGCCTCAAGCAATCCTCCCACCTCGGCCTCCCAGAGTGCTAGGATTACAGGTGTGAGCCACTGTGCATGGCCTATCAATTTCCATTAACTGGTGCTTTAAGGCTTAAGATTATGACTGGGTGTTTAAATGAAATGGGTGTTGTTCCATTAGTGGGATCAGACAATTAAGAAACATTAACAATAAATAAGTTGGTGTTTTATTGGTATTAATGCTGAGGCATATCTCACCATTACTGTTCATTTCTGCAGCTTGGCAAAGAATCCTATTTTCTGCTAACCCCTCCCTGACTTTTTAAATTTTTGTATGTACTCAAAACATACACAAAGACAAGGGAAAGCTTTTAATTATATGCAATTTTATAATGTAGATTATAAACAAATACAAAGAACAATTAAAAGTGGTACATGGCCTCTTCTTGCTATGAATCCAGGATTTAGGAGGTAACTCAATATTAAAACTAAAGCAGACTGTACATAACAGGACATAATGAGTGGTATTTCTTTCAAATTGGACACCTTGTGAAGTGATATATGTATCCCAATGATGCAAACAATGCTCAAAACTCTTCTATCTAAAATAGCCTGCAGAGCCACACTAGAAAATTAGTCTCATTCCTTTACATGCAGAACCCAACTTGCCTTCTAAAATGTTTCATTAGACTTGGTTCTAATGCCTTTGGGTTGTTTCAAAACCTGAAAAATATCTTCAAAGGATAAAGATTTCTGACCACAAAGGATATTTAAAATAATGAGCCACTGGTTTTGAAGGTCATTTCAAAAAAGAAATTTCAAGCATTTTGTACATCTCTGGAAAAAGCGTCTACACAATGTTCTTTTGGATGCATAAATTCCATCACTTTTAGGAAAAAGTCAAAGTGCTCTACAGTCAGCAAGTTATCTTCAAAGGCAAAAGGGCAGAAATCTCCACAGTCACCATGTGCTAGGGTACTCTTTCCATTCCTCTCCTCTTGAGCACCGTGTGGCAGAACAGCTGCATACGGTCACTGACAAGATCCAGATCCATGTGCGGTAGGCGGGTTCTGCAGGTGAAGCTTGAGTAGTTTTCGAGCTGGCGAAGGATCTAATTGTTGCACACTTCTCTTCCCTGCAGAGAAAAGGGGCCAAAGTTAAATTTCTATTGAATTCACATAACATTTATTGAAAACTTAATGAGAGGACACTGTGTCAGACATTGAAGGGCATTACAATGACAAATAAGAGAGTCTCTGTCCTCAAGGAGATGGCAGTCTGATAAGAAAGCCAGCCACCACTACAACCATAATACGATGTGATGAATAAGAAAATCAAGGTGTGTATAGCAAATAATTAGGGCTGGGAGGAGATCAGAAAAAGCTATGGAGGAGTACTGTCAGTGTCACTTAGTAGATTCTTGAAAAACGAAGAGGGAAAGGGAATGGTTTTTATTTATTTTTTTGAGACTGAGTCTCACTCTGTTGTTCGGCCTAGAGTGCTGTGGCATCAGCCAAACTCACAGCAATCTCAAACTCCTGGGCTCAAGTGATCCTCCTGCCTCAGCCTCCCAAGTAGTTGGGACTTCAGACGCACCACCATGCCTGGCTAATTTTTACTGTTTTTAGTAGAGACAGGGTCTCACTCTTGCTGAGGCTGGTCTCAAACTTCTGAGCTCAAGCAATCTTTGCGCCTCGGCCTCCCAGAGTGCTAGGATTACAGGCGTGAGCCACCACGCCTGGCCAGGAATGGGTATTTTTTAAGTCATGGATTTACCAAAACAACAGTTCATGGGAATTTAATTTTTAGTTCAGTGTTTCTGTGGAATTTACATCTACAAATTTCCCATCAACTCTGAGTCCTCACAACATATTACTTATTGTGGGGAGAAAAACAAATTACCTGATACAGGTCTTACTCTCTGGAACCATATACTTTGAAGGGCAGTTTGTATCCCAAAGACTATCAAGTAAGACAGCCCAAGCTCTGGTCCCCTCAAGAGACAAGCTTACCGAGCTGTAATGACACCTTCTGGAAGCACTGGGTACTTTCATCCATAAAGGCCTGCAGCTGCTTCACAGATCCTTGCAACTCATCCATCTGTAGATAAAAGACAGCTGTGAGCTACAAGGGTCCATGGCTTCTCAGGTGGTCCTCAAACCCATCAGGTAAGCTCCTACTCAGGAGCTTTGGGCTTGCTGTTCTTCCAATGTGGAATGTTTATGCCAGACATTCTGTTTGCTCCTGTCTTTCCCAGGCTGCTCTCTGCCCCAGGAAGCTGACCCGTACGACCTCTACCAACAGGATGCCATGTCCTCTGGCTTCTTGTTGGGTATGGCCAAGGGGAGCCCAAGTGGGAAGGAGCTGAATGAGGTCAGGCTTGCTCCTGGAAGGGTCATCTTGAGTTAGCTATGTCCCTTAACTGAAGGTATGGCTCTCTCAAAGTGGCCAACTATGTGACTTTCTTCCCCCAGGTGCCATAGTAAGTGCTACTCCCTCCTCTTAGAGCTCTGCTGCTTCTAAGCCCCAGGTTACTTCACTAACCCTTGTGTTTCCCCAATATCCACACCTTCATACATAGGCTCTTTGAAAATGAACTCTTCTTGAATTACCCTATTTCAAATGCCATCTGCTTTCTGTTGATACCTGGATTGACACAATACTATTCCCCATATGCCCTCATGGCTCATTTCCTTCAAGTCTCTGTTCAAATGGCATCTAGGAGCGGCCTTCAATAACCGCACTATATAAAATAGCAACCTGCCACCTTGTCTGTACTCTGTCTCCCTTCCCCTACTTTATCAGCTTTTACCACTATACAGTTACTTGTTTGTTTTTTTTTTAATTGTCTCTCCATGTTTCTCCAAGGTGGAGCTGAATATACTTATTACATACATTCTCCAGGTCTTTTAATTTCTAAAGATTATAAGGTAGCAAAGCTGGATAACTCAACCAAATAAACATGAGCCCACTTACCACCAACTCCATACAATCAAAAACTTTGTTCTGGTTCTGTAATATTTTCTGGTATTCAGGCTTTGTATTAAGAACCTCACTTTGGGAAGACCCAATATATGTCACGGGTTCCACTTTGGCTTCAGTAGAACTTCTAAAAACAAAACAAAGCAAAAGAGCTTTCAAGGAATTTTATAATTTTCTGCGAAAGATATCAAAGATTATCTTGGGAAAAAACCTTCTATAAGGCTGAATCAGTTTCTTCTAACCTACCCTAGGTATTGGGCAGCTCTCTTGTTAATAAGAGGTTCTCAACAATCGTCTAGTGTTAATGTTTTTTTTTTTTTTTTTTGAGACACAGTCTCACTCTGTTGCCCAGGCTAGAGTGAGTGCCATGGCGTCAGCCTAGCTCACAGCAACCTCAAACTCCTGGGCTCAAGTAATCCTTCTGCCTCAGCCTCGCGAGTAGCTGGGACTACAGGCATGTGCCACCATGCCCGGCTAATTTTTTCTATATATTTTTAGTTGGCCAATTAATTTC
>CAUYPO010144251.1:0-21682 GCA_963574435.1 Cheirogaleus major | reverse complement strand
CATAATTACACAACCGGCACTTCCCGTGACCTGACCAACACTGCGCATGCTCGAGAGTTGTTTATAGCAAAATGACCACCGGATACGGGCGCCATCTTAGAATGGCGTTACCGCCGCGCCCCACATTATAGATGAGGAAACTGAGGCACAGAAAGATTAAGTAACTTGCCCAAGGTCAACACAGCAGTTAAGGCACTTGGCCATAGTAGGTTCTCTATACTTTTTGGAATATTAAAGCATGGTGTAGTAGATTCAGGTTTAAGCAGAATGAACATATTAGTTCTTATTACCATCTTGCCATCTCTGTGTTTGTATTCTCTTCAATAAAAGGAACATAATAAGGCCAGGCATGGTGGCTCATACCTGTAATGCTAGCACTCTGGGAGGCCGAAGTGGGAGGATCGCTCAAGGTCAGGAGTTCAAAACCAGCCTGAGCAAGAGTGAGACCCCATCTCTACTAAAAATAGCAAGAAATTAGCTGGATAACTAAAAATATATAGAAAAATTAGCCGAGCATGATGGCGCATACCCGTAGTCCCAGCTACTCGGGAGGCTGAGGCAGGAGGATCGCTTCAGCCCAGGAGTTTGAGGTTGCTGTGAGCTAGGCTGACACCAAGGCACTCTACCCCAGGCAACAGAGTGAAACTCTGTCTCAAAAAAAAAAAAAATAAAGGAACATAATATTGTTCTCCTCCCTCCCCCATCTCACAGGAAAGACTGCTATGAGGGTCAAATGAGATAATAATATGAAAATATAATTACCCATTTACTAATTGTGCTTAGTACTTACACTTGGTGTCTCATATTAAGGTTTATATGCCCTTTTTTTGTGAGTAGAAAAGCTGTCAACCCCAAATATGCCTCATTTGCTGACAAGAGGTCCTCCTCACTCCCATTTTCATAGTTAGTTAGTCATGCCCACACTCAAATAAATCCAGGGAAAGGGAACAATTAAGATTTCAGCTTCCCAACACCTAATTACACAGCAAAGCCCTTTGGGCCATTTTTATCTTTGTGAAAAATTTGGGCAAGAGGAAAAGGAAGATCAGATGAGAAGGGAAGAAACTGGATGATTGGAGGAAAAGTGGGAGAATTCCCCCAGAGCTCTCACCATGAAGAAACACAATTAATTCAACCCCAAATCATCCGGCACTTTCCTTTGCCCTCTGCCGCCTTCTATTCACCTCAGCTGGGTACTGTCAGATTTATAAAATGCTGGCCACAGAATAGATTCTTAGTGAAAACATTTTTAAAAAATATTAAAATACTTCATGTCAGAGTACTTTGAAATTATTTCTCATTCCCAGAAATATATACATGGAATATGCAGAGTTTTTAAAAATGAGATTAAATTGTTTTACCTAATATACTACTTTAGGCACCTTATACCTACTCATTTATCTGTGAATAAATTGCAATACTTCAACAGGATCACATGTCCGTGCACTTAAGTTGCTTAGTCTATAAATACTCAAAATTATGATCAAACATATTTATGACTATAGGTCAAATATTACTAATCAGTACCTCAACCAACATATTGTATTAATTTCCTTTTCATAAAAGCAATCATTCAGGTGAATAAGAACCAGTGGCTTTAAGGAGCACAGGTTAGGTGAAGACTTTAAAATAATGAAACTTATTATAATAAAATGTAACATACTTACTGTACTTCTTCATACTTCCTGTGAATACAGCCTCCTGAGGATATATAATGCTTTTCTTAATAGGGTAAGGAGACAAGGTTTCAGAGTTAAAAGGAAATTGTTTTAATCTATTTGGCCAATGAATATTAAGTATGATTTGAGTCTAAAGCCGACGTTGGTCATCCTTTTTGTTGTGAATAATAAAAATAATGACAATAGCTTCTATTCCTTAAGTGTTTGCCATGTGCAAATGTATTGCAGGGTAAATAACTCCAGCTGCTATAATCAGTAAACTTTCAAATCTCAGTTGCTTCATAAACAATATCTGATAGATATCAATAGAATCTGATATAGGTCAGGTGGCTTTTCTTTGTGGCTTTCCTTCAAGTGATGATTTTGGGAAACATGTTCATTCCATCCTGCCATTCTGCCATCTCAAGAGTTATTCACTTCCAGCAGTGTGGCTGGAATAAAGAAGACTCTCAATTGCCACAGCTTGCAAGTGATGTATCACTTCTATTTACATTCTGTTGCTGAGACATAGTCAGATAGCCTTACCTGGATTTTTAGGGAGCTGGGAAATATAGCTTAGCTCCATTTCAAGGAAAATGAAATGGATAGTGAACACATAATGTTGCATCTGCCACAACCAGGCGCTGTGCTCTACATACCTTAACTCATTTAATGTTCATAAGAGCCTTGTAAAGTAGATGTTATCAACCTCACTTCATAGATGAGAAACCAGAAAAGCAGAAAGTTTAAGTAAGCTGCCCAAAACACATAGTTAGTGATTAGTGGAACCAAGATTCAAACACAGTCTGTTTTTAATGGTTAAGAAAACCAAAATTTTATAAATGAACATGCAAAAAAATTATAAATGGGCCAGAAACATGAAAAAAAGGAGAAACAGAGCTAGTAACTTGTGTATTGGAAATATTCAGGTTCAATTATAATTAAAGAAATGGAATTTAAGGAAGAAAAGGTTTTACCTGTCACATTAACAACAGAAACAAAAAACTTAAAGTTATACCAAATGCTGGTCAAGACATGATAGAAAAAAATATTGCAAGCAGAGTCACTGAAGTATTCATAGTGTTTTTTTGGTTTTGTGTGTGTGTGTGGTGATGGGATTATGGGTGATATTTCTTACTATTTTACCTTCAAAATTTTCATTTTATAAACACATATACACAAACACACAACCTATAACTAGTCCACAGGAAATTCCAACGTGGGCTATGGCAAGGCAAGAAATATACCCTTATTCCTCACATCAAAAAAAGACTATGCTCATGCAGGTGAACATAGTAGTTTAAAAAAAATGAGAGAGGTATTTATATTCCCCCAAACTCCTGCCATCCCAAAACAGAAAATTCACTTGTGATGTGATTATGAGAGAATAAGACTGATTTATTTCGATGGCTTGTGGACTCTTTCATCATTTTATGTTCAGTCATGGAAATTGTATCTCTTAAATTCGTTTTTATAAAGAAGTAATGGTTTCCATGTTCATAACACTGTCAGGCCATTAGTGGAGAGAGAATATTATCACATAATCACATAATGTTTTTAAACTACCATGTGTTACCTAATAGTAATATCAGTCATATGGAAAGCAGTGTAAAGACTGTAAATGCAGAAGAAAGTAGTTTAAAAGGACCAGATCCTGAGAAATTGGGCAAAGGGATGTTCAAGGGGTTGGGAGGCAGAGGATGGGATATTTCACAGGGCTCATGTGTCTAGCCTTTTGGGGAAATCCATTTTCAGTTCAGCAACCAATTCAGAAATTACTCTTTTAGCCAAAAAGGAATAGTCTAACCATCTCCCTCCTCTATCACTAAAGCATGTCAGAGAACACAGACTCAAGACGCTTATACATATTTAATGCCATTTTATTTCTCATGTTTTCTGTATTGGAAAGAACAAATTTGCATGAAAATCAATTGATAAAGACATATTCCTTTAAGTGAATTTGGAAGATTATATTAGCAGAGTCCAAAAGTAATCTGTAATTAGTAAGAGATCACAAAATAAGAAAATGACCAAAACCAATGTAGACCAGCATAAAACCTGAAGAATGTGGGAAAAGTAAAATAAAATCAAAACAGATAGAAAAGAGATCTCTAAACCCTGAAAAAGAAAAATATAATTTGGGTAGTATTTCCTTGATCGAGGCACAGTGTAAGGTTTTATCTTAAAGGTACACTTTACTAAATCTAAATAATGGGTTTGGCCTGTTAACTACATATGATTTTCAAAAACAGGCTTTCAGATTTGCATTGGTCAGAGAAACTGTTAGCAACAGGTATTTATGTAACATGCCAGTTATTACCATAGGATTTGTATATTTTAATGCAATATTTTCCAAGGTGTAGCTCATATAGTACTGACTCTGAGATATAGTAATCAAATATACAAATGAAGATTCTATGGGGAGTGCAACCAATTATTAGGAGATTTATTTATGACAAAATTTTCAAAGCCTTTAATACTAGTACTTACTATAGCTCTTCAATGAATGGGGAAAAGATGGAAATATAATGTTCAGCATTTCGCCTGTGGATCCTTTTTCTGCCATGAAACATATTTAGAGACCAGTGTCTTTTGAGTCACACTTTAGAAGCCCTGACTTGGCATCACTGCTCTGCACCAACAGAGCCTTTCTCTTTAGTTGTGATAATGCAGTGATTAAAAGCGTGGACTCTGGAGCTAGATACTGGCATCGAAACATTGACCCTGTGACTTGCCGTGGGCTCTTGGGCAAGTTATTTGATCTCTCCATATTTCAATTTCTTCACCTCTAGGGTGAGGGTAATAGCAGCACCTAGCTCAGAGTGAGCACTAAATAACTTGATACATTTAAAGTACTAGAATATTTCCTAGCATATGGTAACTTCTCAATGTTAGCACTTGGCTACTAAGGCAAGTAGACATTTACACCAAATCAATATCCTTCTTTACTAGGACAACTCCAAATCTATTTTGGGTTATGTTATACAGGACATTTTCTTTATTTTGTGGAGAGTTTTTTTTCCCTGAGACTGCAAATGATAAACCCATTTTTAAAAAACCTAAAATTTGCAATTAAAATCAAAGAGGTAATCTTTTTTCTAGCTTACATACCATTTGAACCTTTGTTTTTACCTTTTAAGACCTCAGTTCTTACCACGTTGATGTAATATAGTGATACGTGAAGTTACTTTCTTCTCTGGTTTGCCAGCAGGGCTTCCAAGATGACCAGAATCTTCCACTGAAGAATATCTCTTAAATTCCTCATCCACGAGCTACCAGAGCACTGAGATTTGATTAGTGCTTTATCACTGATGATGTTTTTGTATACGTAACAGCACTTATGGTTCTTCTTGTACCATTTTCCTTTAGCCCAGGCTGTCTCCCTACCCTCACCCATAGATTCAACTGTATTTATGTTCAACCCCAAGCAGGAAGCATTTAAATCATTTATTTAAATCCATTTCATTCAAAAGAATTTCATATTGATCACAAGAGATTGACTGAGTGTCAACATTAGCTTCACTGCTTATCATCCTTGTCTCCCCCAGGAAATGACCTGTTGCTCAGGCACCTGCTATCTGGGTTCTAGCCCAGCTTCTCAGCCCTCTCCTACAAGGCACATACACTGCCCAGCACCCATTGCCTAGATCCTGCCTGGTTGACCCCAGATATCCTTCATTCCAGTCTCAAGTCCCCGGTAACTAGATTTCCCCCATCACAATCTTCTCTAAGAACCTTTGATCAAACTCCATTTTATAAACCCTCCTGAGGAAAAACATAAGGAAAACAATAAATGATGATGGTTAATATTCTCAAGGAAGTCCTATCAAGTTCCATGTTCACTTTTTGCTCAGAAAAACATTTTTCACATTACTGAATTCATGAAAAGGATAATGCTTGCAACTTTCTTTTGGGAAATCTTTGTCCAAAAGTTTCTCAGCTTTCACTTTAATGTTGTAACCAAAGAACTAAGAGGAACTTGTTCATTAAGCCCCACCAATGAGGTAACAGATGACATCACTGTCAATCAAAAATGGCCAGAGTGGCTCCCATGCCTTTGAAAGCCCAGACTATTTAGAATCTAGAGAATGTAGATATGCTTAGACTTATGAAGAAGAAGAAAGCAGGAGTCTGAAACTAATGTGATGATATCTGAATGCTATATAATAATATTCAGGGGTTTTTTGATCGAGTGGTTTATTTAGATTTTCCCATCTTAAGAATTACAAAACATTAAAACACACACTAATTTTTCTAATACTTATCTGCTCCCTCAGTTTCACTAAATAATATTGCCCAAAATTTTTTGGACAATTTTTATTGTGGTAAAACACATATATATAACATATAATTTGCAACTATTACTGTTTTTAAGTGTACAGTTTATTGGCATTAATTACATTTACAATGTGTACAACCATCATCACTATTTTCTAAAACATTTTCATCATCCCAAACAGAAACTCTGTACCCATCAAGCCATAACATCCCGTGTCCTTTACCCCTCATTCCTGGGTAACCTATATTCTACTTTGTGTCTCTTTAAATGTGCTTATTCTAGATTTTTTATATACATAGAATCAAACAATTTTGAACTTTTCTGTCTAGTTTATTTCACTTAGCAAAATTTTATCAAGGTTTGTCCATGTTCTAGCATGCATCAGAAGATCATTTGTTTTTACAGCTGAATAATATTCCATTCTATATATATATATATATACTACATTTTGCTTATCCATTCATCTGTTGATGGGTACTTGGGTTATATGCCTTGTAGCTATTGTAATTACTACTGCCATCAACTTTCACATGAGTTCCTGTTTTCAATTCTTTTGGGTCTATACCTAGGTACTAGGAGTGGAATTTCTGAGTCATATGATATCTGTTTAGTTTTTTGAAGAGCCTCCAAATGATTTTTCACAGTGGCCATACCACTTTACATTCCCACCAGTGATGTATGAGTGTTCCAATTTCTCCACATCCTTGCCAACATTCGTTATTTCCTGTGTGTGTCTGTGTGTGTATGTATCTTTTATAGCTATTCTAATAGGTGTGAATGGGTACTTAATGTGGCTTTTATTTGCACTTCCTTAATGGCAATGATGTTAGGCACCATTTCATGTGCTTATTGATTATTTTTGTATTTTCTTAGGAGAAATGTCTATTTAAGTCCTTTGCTCATTTTTTAAAATTTTAAAAAGGGTTGTTTGTCCCTTTGTTGTTAAGTTGTAGGAGTTCTTCATGTATTCTGGACATTAAACCCTTATGAGATATATGTTTGGCAAATATTCTCTCTCATTCTGTAGGTTGTCTTTTCACTTTCTTGACAATGTCTTTTGATTCACAAAAGTCTTTGTTTGATGAAGCCCAACATATCTATTTTCTTTTTTGTTGTTCATGTGTTTTGTGTCATATCTAAGAATCCATTGCAAAATTTGAGGTCATGAAGATTTATTCCTTTTAGTTTTCCTCTAAAAGTTTATAGTTTTAGTTGTAATATTTAGATTGTTGATACATTTCTAATTAATTTTTGTACATAGTATATGAGGTAGGGGTCCATCTCCATTCCTTTGCATGTGGAAATGTAGTTGTCCCAACACCATCTGTTGAAGAGATTGTTCTTTCTCCATTGAATGGACTTGGTACCCTTGTCAAAAATCAATTGGCCATAGATGTTTGGGTTTATTTCTGGACTCTCAATTCTGTTCCATTGGTATATATATCTATTTTTATACTAGAACCATAGTAATTTGATTATCATATTAATATATTGTCAATGGAAATTTAAATTTTAAGGTAAGTTTTTAAATTAGATATGTGAGTACTTGTTTGTTCTTTTTTGAGATTGTTTTGGCAATTTGGGGCTCCTTGCAATTCCAAATGAATGTGAGGATTGGCTTTCTCAATTCTGCAAAAAAGGCTTATAAAGTTTTGATAAGGATTGCACTGAATCAGTAAATAGCTTTGAATAGTATTGACAATTTAACCATATAAATCTTTCTATTCATGAATATGGATTGTCTATTTGTTTAGGTCTTCTTTACTTTCTTTCAGAAATTTTCTAGTTTTCAGTATACAAGTCTTTTACTCTTTGGTTAAATTCATTTCTGGGTCTTTTATTCTTTTAGATTCTACTGTATATAGAATTGCTTTCTCAATTTCCTTTCCAGATTGTTCATTGAGTGTTACAGTAAAAACACAACTGATTTTTGTGAGTCGATCTTGTACTGTAACTTTCTGCATTTCTTTATTAGCTCTAGTAGTTTTCTTGTGTATTCTTTGGAATTTTCTATGTATAGCATCGTATCATTTGTTAATAGAGATAGTTTTACTTCTTTTTTCCAATATGGATGCCTTGAATTTCTTTTTTCTTATCTAATTACTCTGGCTACAACTTCCAGTATAATATTGAATAGCAGGGGTGAAAATAAACATCCTTGTCTTGTACCTGATGTTAAGGGTAAAGCTTTCAGTCTTCTGTCATTGACTATGATGTAGCTGTGACTTTTTCATAAATGACTTTTATCATGTTAAGAAATTTCCATTCTATTCCTAGTTTTTGGAGAGGTTTTTTCCTGAAGGAGTGTTGGATATCATAATATCTTGAGTAGAAAATAACTGGAATATAAAATAATTCTTTGCTTGGTCTCTGGATCACTTATAGTACTGAAATTTCTGTGTTATTGTTCATCTAATGGAATAATAGTTAGGCTTGGCCAGAGGAAGGAATCACTTCTAATTCTAGCAAGTATTTGATATACAATCTCTGTTGCTGGCCTGGATAGTTCTGCTTTCTTAGATCATGATTACGTCATTTCTGCCTATGAATCCAGACTACCCACCTGCCTTGGCCCTCCACTTGCTGGGTCTTTTGACTCACTACAAACACTCTAGTCTAATCTCAGTTCTGCCCACTAGATTGACATTATCAGCAGAGCTCCAGTTTTTATAGCAAATGATTCTTTACCCCTACCCCCAAGGTGTGGCCCTTTGCTCAATTCCTCATGATCTACCAAGCCCTAAGTCAGCCTTTCAGCATCTCTTCTCAAGCCCCCATCTCTCTCTTCCCCAAGATTTCTGGGCATCGTTGGTAACTTGGTTGTTGTTATGGTCACTCTGGCTTTGAGAGCCTAACTCCACAGAGTTCTCAATGTCACTTGGGCATTACCTCTTTAGTCTCTCTTCTGGGCTGATCCCAAGGGTAAATCCCAGCTCTCTCTGATTTTTACCAAAAAACCACTCACCCAAGGCATGTACACAAAGCGCACTACACTGAAGGTCTGGAAGATGGTTTGTGTTCATAATCCAGTAACAACAAAGTAGAGTGTCAGATTTATTATTCTCAAAAAAAAACCAAAACAAAACATAAAAAGCACACTCTTGGCCATTTGTACTGCTTGGGGGTCCAATCTCCCACCATATTGCACATCTTCCTCTCTCTCTTCCTCCTCACTGCTCACTTTGTCATACAGAGAAGTTCAGCTCTTATTGATCTATTCTAAAGTAGACTCTGGCATTCCACTGCATATCAACAGACTCATTCTTGTACTGTATCTCACTCTTTTTTATACCCTCTACCCAGAGGAAAAGATTAGTACAGATGTTTTACACTCCTTATATGAATTAGGCCATGTTCCTTAGAAGAGGAAAATGACTTCAGTCAGCTTGAGTTTTAAATAGAAGGGTTTCTCTATTTCCCTCTCTCTTCCTCTCTCTCTCATGCACACAAACACATACATAAATAATACAGCTTGAATACTTAAACACTTTATGATAAAAGGTAGGATATTATGTATATAATACTCTAATCCCATAGCTCCCAAACTGTGTGCAGAGGTCCCCCAGGGTACCAGAGTGAACTTTCAGGGGATATTTTATATTTTTGAGGGAAACAGACACTGTATAAACTACCAGCTCTAGGTAGTTCATAGTTTTAACATTAGATCAAAGAACATTCCTTTTGATAATTTCATATATTTGTAAAGCTACGTTTTCTGCGGTCGCTTTGATTTGAAAAAACAATCTGTAATGGGAAATGAGGATGGTGGGAATCAATCGGATTCCAAGCATTGAGAAGTTTTGCAGTGGTCAATGGGTATACAAATCCCATTAGTAATTGAAATTATTTAAAAATAAACTGTAAGTGGACAGGGCACAGTGGCTCACACCTGTAATCCTAGCATTCTGGAAGGCCAAGGCGGGAGGATTGCTTGAGCTCAGGAGTTCAAGACCAGCCTGAGCAAGAGCAAGACCCGGTCTCTGCTCAAAAAGTAGAAAAAATTAGCTGGGCAACTAAAAATAGAAAAAAATTAGCTGGCTGGTAGCACAAGCCTGTAGTCCCAGCTACTAGGGAGGCTGAAGCAGGAGGATTACTTGAGCCCAGGAGTTTGAGGTTGCTGTGAGCTAGGCTGATGCCACAGCAATCTAGCCCAGGTGACAGAGCGAGACTGTGTCAAAAAAATAAACTGTAAGTACTTTTTCTTTCAATTTATGTATATATATATATGTGTGTGTGCATGTTACTTTTTCAAAGGCTGCAAAGTTGTTAAGACATAATTACTTATTAACTTACTGGAACTTACTACTTAGTAAATGAAACTAGTAAGTATTTCCTTTGGCCTGGGGTATTATAAAAAAAAATACCAAGCAAGTTTGGGGAACTTTGGCCCTACTCTTTTACATATATGTCAGCTAAAAAAAAAAATGTAACATTTGTATTGCTGAGAGTGGTGGTTTGTGCCTGTAATCCCAACACTTTGGGAGGCCAAGGCAGGAGGATTGCTTGAGTCCATGAGTATAAGACCAGCCTGGGCAACATAGCAAGACCCTATCTCTACAAAAATTTGAAAATTAGCCAGGCATGGTGGCACATACTTATCATCCCAGCTACTTGGAAGCTGAAGCAGAAGATCATCACCTGAGCCCAGGAGTTTGAGGCTGCAATGAATTATGATCGCACCACTGCACTCCAGTCTGGGCAACACAGCAAGATCCTGCCTCAAAAAAAAATAAAATTAACATTATGAAAAAGTAACTAGAGTAACTAATACAAACATCTAGGGAAATCATTACCATAAAAAGCATAAATTAATAACATTATTATAATTAACATTACCTCCTTTTTAATATAAATACTTGAAAAACTTTAAAAGGTATTTCCATTTGCACTGCTATAACAAAATACTGAGACTGGGAAGTTTATAAATAATAAAAATTTATTTCTCACAGTTCTGGAGGCTGAGAAGTCCAAGACCAAGGAACCAGCAGGTGGGTTGTCTGGTGAGGGCCAGGTCTCTTCTTCCAAGGTGGCGCCTTGTTGCTGCATTCTCTGGAGGAGACCTCACACTGCGTATTGACATGGTGGAAGGTAGAAGAGTAAAAGGGCTAAAAGGAGCAAACAACTTCCTTGAGACTCTTTAATAAGGATGCTAATCCCATTCTTGAGTATTCTGCCCTCGTGACTTAGTTACCTCCTAAAGGCCTTGACTCTTAATATCATCACATTGGTGATTAAATTTCAAAATATGTATTTTAGAGGGAACACAAACATTTAAATCATAGTGTGTATAAATCAGGAAAGTCTCTGGAGAAAGTCAAACACTGATTAAGAAAACCGTTTTGAGAAACAAGATACTCTGGTTAGTTAGATATTTCTCATTAACTGAATATTAATGAGAAATCTTGTTTCCATCCTTTTTCTGAAAACTTAAACAAAAAACATGTTGACCATTTGTCTGTCTTCATAGGTACAATTTACTAAATATAATTTGATTTTCTTTTGGTGATTAAGAAACTTAATAAGAGATTAAATTATTTGCCCAGGGATGCAGCAATAGTGAGAGGCAGAACCAGCATTTGAAACTAGACATTCAGGCTCAAGCACTTGTATGCTGAGCTCCTCTCATTAGCATCAGCATCTCTGCTCTAATCAGCGGTTATTTCTGCACCACAGGTGTTGGAGGTTTTAAACATTGGATTGAACATTACCTGATTAAAGGTCATCCCTTGGAAATCAATTTTTAAAAGTACTAATGAAATTGTGAAAAAAATAATTAGACTAGAAGTCAGAGGTTTGAATCCCAGTTCTATCATTTCCTGGCTTTTAAATCTTTCTGATCTCATTAACTTTCCTATAATGTGAGTTGTTGTTTAAGTCAAATGAGAAAATGTATTGAAGAGTTCTCTGCATACTGTAAATATGGAGCATTAACATCACCATTTCTTTTTCTTACCTGGCTCTCTCTCCTAGAAGTAATACTCTGGTTTCTCTTCAGATCGTACAAACTTTTTCTCCTAGAAGTGGAGTATAGAAAAAAAATAAATAAACTGGGAATTCATATTCGTTTCTTCTACTATATTTTCTAGGTCGTATTCCCCCCACCCCTTGTGCCATCATTAATCTTTGGGATTCTCATTTGCTAAAGAATAGTGACTCATTCAGAATTTTAAAAGAAATCAGTAGAAAGCATAATTGCGTTGATCCAACAATTCTGCTTCTAAACGTACATACCAAGGCATTTTCCCAAAGTGCTATCTGGGTGGGAAACACTAATTACATAAGAGATCGATGGAGATCAATAAGTTTTGAGAAAGATCGCATATTATATTCCACCTTAGAGAGTCAATGTTAATGGGCATATATATTAAAGGCTCTGAAAAATCCTGCAAAAAAGAAGTTTGTTTAGCTTGGTTTACCTCTGCATTTCCCAATTCATTGACCTCCAAATCCATTTCACCTAACAGCTATGCTGTGTAGGAGCGTGAGCTCTGGAATCACATTGCTCAATTCAGCTGCCTCGCCATTACTTAACTTCTCTAATCTTTACTTCTCTCATCCATAAAATAGAAATAATATTAATCAAACATTAAAACCTTGTGAGCATTGGATGAAAAAAATACATGTAAAGCACAATACTAAGTGCTCAACAAATTTAGCTAAAATTGTTAACATTTTTCAAAATTAATGTTTATAGAATATAATTTGAAAATGCCATCACGAGTAATCAGATAAAGGCATAAAAATGCAAACACAAGTAATTGCTGAAGGTCTATAAAGTGCTGCTGAAAATCCAAAATGTATTGTAAGGCTTCCAGGTAGCATATGTCTGTGAAAAGGAAGGAGATTATTTGCAATCTTGGCAATTTGGGGTTTTCATTCAGTTAGGAAGGACCAGGCAGCTGTTGTGGTCACTGCTGGGATCTGCTGATGTCTCTCTAGATGTTTGCAGGCACACAGATGGTCCACGGAAGGATAAAGGGAAAGCTGGTGCTCAAAGACAGATAAAGGAAGGGCAGAAGGAGACGGGAGTGCTGACAGGTGCTGCTTCTCTTGCCCCAATCAGTGGAAAGAGGACATCTATCTTTCCATTAATTTAGCCCTTTTCTTCATCTCACAGAGGGAAAAGATGTTTTTCTTAGAAGTTAACTGTTTCCAAAGAAAGATAAATCATATTCTCTTTCTTTAAAACAGAAAATGGAGAATTATATAGAATTATATAGTAAAAACAACTTGCTTTTCCTAAAATGTGGGGTTAGGTGAAATCACACACAAAAAAGACAATACAGAGTAAATAAAGCAGGCTTCTTTTAGACTCACAAGTTAGAAAATTCCTAAGAAGACATTAGACAACTAATATAGCCATTGTCCATACTTTTGTATAGCTATTACTTTTCTATATAGCAAAGCATTTTACAATCTGAAGAATTTTGATTAGGAAAATATCACTTCAATGTAACTGGTAACAATTTCATCACATTTATACAATGGGAAAACAGAAGATTTTATTGATATGAATGCGCAGTTGGGAAACAAATAGTTACCCTTGACTCTAATGATCAAATAGATATTTTTATCCAAAAAGAAATGAAATATTATATTTTCTACCATGTACCTTGGCTGCATGCTTTTCTATGATTAAGCTGTCTCTTTTGTGTTAGTCACACAATTTGTACCTGGATAGGGTTATATGGCTCATCAAGAAATCTTTATGTGACACAGAGTTACATAAGTAGGCTGCCTGATGTATTATTCCTTGTTGTAAAAATGTTTATCTTTTCTGAGTGTGATGATGAGCATTTGGTTCATTTGTTCACGCCTCTCTAAGGATGATTTATCAATGTCAATGATACTTAGAGATCTGAGAGCAATTAATGTTGCTTCAAGTTAAGTTAATATGACAGCCCCACTAAAAGTACCCAGGGAAAACATTGCTTCTTGTATGGTTAAGATCACTTACTTTGTGACTGAAACTAACAAGTCAACCTCAAGAGTTCATTGTATCTTTCTGGGCAAACTGGAGAAACCATATGAAGTGTACGAAAACCATTACTCCGCTTCAATATTACATTTATACAAAATTAGCCAGCAGAGCCAAGAAAGGCAATGTAAGCCTGACCTCTTTGTTTTTCCTTTTTTATTGCATGCAATAGCAGTTTGATGTTTTGTTTTGACTTAACAGAAATTTAAATTTGAGATTACTATTTATTGTGCAAATTAAATATGTGATTTTAATTATGGCATCTTTCTGAATTCATCAAAATCATCAGATATTATGCCATTCTCTGATAAGTCTCTCTTTGATCAGATGAATCTCAAAACTTTGCTCTTGCAAAGTAGCTGCAGAAATGAAGACATTTCTTTCAGCAGGTTCTCTCTGGCTGCCCACCCTCCCAGATATGAGTGAAGGAATAAATAGGAAGTAGGTAAAGAAGCATCTTCTGGTGGGAGAGGCTTGGGGAGTTGATAGGTATAGCCTTACAAATGCAAAAATTGGAATTTGATGAGATTACAAGTTGAGGAGACAGTGCTTATGTTGATTTTTTTTTTTCTGAGAAGTTAGTACTGCTCCAGGAGAACTATCACAGATATATATTGATACCTATTCAATTGTCCACCTATTCAATTGGAAAAAAATGTTTTTAGTGCAGTCTTCTGACCAGTAGGAAATTTTTCAGCATGTACTTTTGCTAGGGCTAAAGAGATGTGAACAACATCTTTCACTCTCCCAAAAAGATTAGTATATTTTATTTTTTAGTCTTTTTTTTTTTACTTATCTGTTCTTTTTTCTTTCTTCTTTTCTTCCTTTTTTGGGGGAGTATGTGTGTTTTCAACTGCTTGTTCTTTAAAAACTCTCAAAGTATTTCTAGGTTGAGGAAAGTTGGCTCTGTGGATAAATCAAAATATGTCACTCTTAACTTCCAAACCGTATGCATTTATCTGTGAGCAAATGCCTAGAAGTCAAGCTTCTTTGCCACTTAAAAATAAATAAATGGATAAAAGTATTCAAATAACATAAAGAGTTCCTATGGCACTGTGTTCTGCATTGTTGCAGCATATTAATACAGAACTCTTCAGAGTCTTAATTTATTTGAGCAGCCCCTGTAAAAATTCATGCCAGAGAGTGGGAGAGAGGTTGGCAGCCAGAGGACTAGATGCCAAACGGCTCCTCACTGGCAGTGGCATCTGGATGGGAGGTTGGCCTGCCTCCGAGACTCTTGGCCAACAGCACTGTTGTCTATACAGACGGCTGTGTATCTGTTCAAGAGTCCAACAACTCTGTGTGTGTGTATGTGTGTGTGTGTGTGTGTGTTTTGGTAAGCTATTATTTCTGGGCCAAAGATTTCCATGGCATTTTTGCATCTGTTGGCACCAATTCTACGTTTAACTCCCCCCATTCCCACCCACTAGTACTTTTTTGTTTTCTGATCAAAAACATTGCACATTAATGGAAATGTATTAAAGGAAGAAAATATCTTACTTAAGATTTTTCTTAAATACAACAAAGTGTACATAAGTATGACAAGTATGACATTGACATTATTCCAGATGGGCCATCTTCCTTTCCACAAGCTATGAATAATGTTAAAATTCCAATCTCAATGCAAACATTTTCTTAATCCTTTAGATAGAATCTAATTATAAAACTATTAGAAGTTTGTAATCATTAGCAATATAATGAAGCATTAAGAAATTCAAGTCAAATTACTCTTTCAGTGTTTCCAGAGAAACAAAATTATTTTATAATTTTATAGAATGCAGTAATTGCAATATGATACCAGAAATTGCCACACATCCAGTTGACTGGCTTGTCAAAATCTTACCTGATTGTGCAGGATTACAACCTCTTAACCTTCTAAGGTGCTGTTATCTCAAAGTTATTTGTTTTAAGGGTACTGCCACACTAATTCAATTCAACCAACATCTATTGGATGGCCCCTTTATACAAAACCCTGAGGAGTATAAAATTAAATAAGCTATCTGCCCCAAAGCATTTTTTAACGAATAAAATTGAGAACAGAGTTGTAAACAAGTAAAAAGAACATCGGGAAAAAGAAATAAAAGCCAAAGTACCAAGTAGCATATGGCAGAATGTGGTAATAAAGAAATGTACCCCATTCTTATGTGTATCTTACAGAAACATTTCAGTTGAGCTTAGTGCTTTAAAGCTGGAAGGATCATGGAGAGCATGTGATCTAAAATCACCTTCTATATTTTATTGATGAGAAAACTGATTTGGTCATGGTGACACAGTAATTAGTACTAGGACATAGGTCCAGTTCTCTCTCAATGCTACTCCTCTTGGTTGTGGAGTTATGACATACTTAAAATGAAATTTGCAGGGAAATCTTTTAGAATGCCATGGCATAATTTCATGCAATAATAATAAACAATGAACCAAGACTAGGGAATCAGTGTGTGATGTCAGTGAGAAATGGAATAGAGGTGCTACAATTACACAAAGTTCCCTTAGACTGGAGTGGCTAGAGCAGGACTCCTCTAAAGATAGCTCAGAATCCACCTATAGATGTTGCAGATGATTGTGCAAAGAGCATTTGCCAGTACTTTTCTCTCTCCCTATGGTCTGTAGAAATCTCTGTGGAGAGAGGAGGACTGTCCAAAAGCTTATGCATGGACACAGTGTCACCTCTAATCTCTGAGTGACCATAGTGTCATAAAAAAAAAGGCTCTTGCTCAGATTCGCCACTTAAATATCACCATTAGCATCTTGTGATGCAAAAGATTGAGGACTCCATGGTCCCAAGTAGGGTGTTATGATTGCTTAGTCATATTAAATTGAAGTTATGTACACTAAATATAATGTAGTTCATATTGGGCACGATGGAGAAAAACCACTCTCCAACTTGGTAGTGAGTAAAATAAGATTGTTTTCTAAGTTAAATTAGGTGATCAACATATGATGGATAGATACCATGTTAAACATGCTAATCAACACATACAGTCAATTAAAAGAGGCTAAGGGATCCCCACAGCAGAAGGACTTCTCTATAACCTAAAAAAAATAAGCAGATTTGATTTTAGGTTTTGAGGGATATATGGTCTTTGTTATAACAATTCAACTCTGCTGTTTAGGGCAAAAGCAGCTATACACAATATGGAAACAAATGAATTCCTGTAGCCCTATAATGTCTTAAGTTTAAATTTTTAATTATTCAAAAATACTGAATTATACTTCAAGTTTTCTCAAAACAAAAAGTGTAATCTATCTCTAGAAAGTTAAAGATAAAATGCCTCACTTGGCACATGGGATTTGGGAGTGGGTCAACAGGGAATACCTGGTTTCATAGGATGACTTGACCCTAATCGAGTTTTCCACAGTCCAAAGCAAGGATGGGCAAACTATGGCCAGCAGAATAATCTGGCCTGCCCCCTATTTTTTGTAAGGCCTTGCAAGCTAAGAATGATTTTTAAGTTTTTAAGTGGTTGAAAAAAATAAAATGAAAGTATTTTGTAATGTGAAATTTATACAAAATTAAAAATTCAGTGTCCATACATAAAGTTGTATCGGGACATAACCATGCTTATTTGTTTCCATATTGTGTACAGCTGCTTTTGCCCTAACACAGCAGAGTTGAATAGTGGCAACAAAGACCATATGGCTCTCAAACCCTAAAATCAGATCTACTAATGAGCACTGAATTTTTGTAGGATAATTCAGTATTTTTTAATAATTAAAATTTTAAAATAAGACATTATAGGGCTACAGGAATTTTAGAACATAGATGTAGAAGTTGATAGAGAGTAAGCTGACTCTCTAATGGAACTGTAACAGAATTTGGAATACCAATATTCTAGTCCAACAGGCAATTTCCAGTTTATTTTCTCTGGTTGTCTGACCATGAGCAGCAATGAGGAAATAAGACCAACGAACCCTGCTGTACCCATGCACGCATAGGCACCAAGGGTGATCAAAACTTGAGTAACAAAGTGCAAAAAGAAGCAGGCATAGAGTACCTATTACCTGATTTTCAATCCATGTATATATGTGCCAAATGGCAGGAATATTCTGGTCTCTTGACTCCCTGTTACCATTTGTGCAGCATATCCGCTTGGAAGCAGGCCACGATCACCAGTCAGCCCTGCCGCCATCTAGCTCATCCACGAGCCGCCACCACTGGGTTTATTTTTCCCCGTAAGATAAGTCAATTGACCCTGAAATTCTAATTAGCGGTCTAAAGTAAGCTGATGAATTTAGAATTTCATTCTTACTGTTGAATCTTTAGATCTTTTTCTCCCTGATTGGATTAACTAACCAAGAAAAAGCATTTCACTCATGATACTTTAACAACTTTAGATAACTGTAAAGCTCCCACATGTGATAATATTTAAAAGTTTCCAGACATCCATTTCATAATAATAGTTCTATAATCTGAGGCACTTTTTTCACTGTCATTATATAAATTTCTAATTTTATGTATTTATCCCCAGTTCTAAAGCTTGAAGAAATATATACATATATATTTTTTTGTAAGGCCTGTCTTCTCTCTCTCTCTCTCTCTCTCTCTACATATAAATAAATAAATATATACATACATATATATATATATATATATATATATATATATATATATATAGTGGTGGGTCCTGACATTTCTATTAAAAAAAAATTCAGTATATTCTGATTTCTAAGAAGTATGACTTTTATTACTTCTCAATACTATTTTGAAAACTGTAATTGCACTATACTTCTCTCTCCATACTTTCATGACTTTCATTCTTTAAGTTAAATGGTTGATACTAAAACGGACATATAAGAAATTACCAAAATGAACTTACTTTGCTGTTGTTGTTATTTTTATTTTTGTTGTTGATGCTTAGTTATTAACTAATTCCATTCAATTAAGTGATTGTGCTAAATGAATATTACTCAGATCCTGTCCCTATCATGACCCTAGAACTTTCTGAAAACATTCTTATTGGAGATTTGGGAGGAGAAAACAGGCTGTCCTCTTCTAACCTCTGCTCTATTCCACCAATTCCAATTTTTGTGCCTCTTTAAAGCATCTGAATAGCTCAGAGTATCACCTTGGAATCTCTACCACTCTAGCATATTACTAATCTTAGTTTTCACTCAGGGATAAGTGAGCAAAACATTGTTGTTATGTTTTTAAATTTTTATTGTTATTTTGGAGTTTGTGGGGGGAAAGATAATTAATTGGTATTAAAGCAATTCATCATGTGAAACAAACTGAAGATAATTTGACTATTCAAATTTCAAACAGTTGTGTTAATAGTAATTAAATTGTTAATCATTGAGCACTGTCTATGCCAGGCACTACTATACTAGGGTGCTTTACATACATTATCTCATTTAATCTTCACAGTCACCCTATAATGTCAGTTAAAAATGCCCCCACTTAACACTTGAGAAACTGAAAGATCAGAGAGATTAAGTAATTTACCCAAACTCACAGCTAGTTAGCAGGACCAAAGTTTGAAATCTGGTCCTTACAATTCCAAAATCCACAACCTTTGATATATAATCAAAAAATCAAAAAAATCTACAGTGAAGGCAAATGGCCTACTATACTATGACCTAAAAAAATAATAAACTGAGTTTCTTTTGTCACTGACACTTTGCTTCCCTATTACACATAACTTGACTCTTGGTTTATATTTCAGCTCACACAGGTTAGTCACCTCCTGACCAATCTGTTTGCAACTGGTCAATTCAGTAGGAACAGTCAAGCTGGCAGCAGTTTTGAGCAGCTGCCCCAGGAAATTGGTCCCTTCAGTTCTAGATTGAGACATGGGGTTGAGAGAACTCATCCTGCCAATGTTTTCAGGGAAAATATCCGAGTGAAAGAAGGAAAAAAAATCAATTCAAAATTTAAAAACAAGTGCTCATCACATATTCTAAGTTTGTGTCTTTTTTTAAGCATAAACATTCCTTGATAGTTATTATACATACACGTAAATGGATATATGTATGTGTATATGTATACACACGCACACACAGATTACTAGCAGGTGAGCACAAATTAAACCAAGTGTGCATCCTGTTATTTTTTAGTCTTTTCTTCCACACCTGGTGGATTTAAACCCCTACAGGTCATCTTGTCAAAATACAATTTTAGTTCTGAAATAAAATAACAGAAACAAACACAATCCATTTAAACTCACTGCCAATGTTGCCAGATAACTACAAAAAAAAATAGAGTGTCTCAGACAGAAATATCAATAACTTTAATGCGTGCGATTTGTTAACAGGGAAGAAAACAAGCAAACTTGCTCTCCGCTGACTGTCACTAATATTTATTCGTCCAGTGACTGTTAATCAAACCAAGTTTACAGTCCCGTACAGCACCTGTCACAGGTGCTGATCATTAATCAGCTATTACAGCAGTTTATTCTGCTGCTGACAACTCGCAATTTTCCACTGATTCAGCTAGTTTGTCAGGTGGGAATTATGGCATAGCGCATGTGACAAAACACATCACCCTTTTTTTTTTTTTTGCATTTTCAGGCTTCTCTCTCCTGCTTTCTCCCCCTTTTTAGACAAACAATATCTGGGAACTCAGAAGTAATAAGGCGGAATGCATAATTAATTACCCAGCTTGCTCTAATTAGGGATGAATAAGTTGTGTCCCTCTCATCATCACAAATGTGGTGATGGGTAATACCAGTTTATGCTGTATTAACTGCAAATATGCAATCCTTCTGAGAGCACTTTTGTTGATGAATTTGATGAATGTGACAATAATTAGCAGAGACAGATGAGAGCTAAATTACTACTGACAATGTAATGCTATCCTGCTCGAGGGCCTGGGAACGTGGCAGGATAACATGGCAGGGACCTGGGCCTCGTTTCTAATTAATAGTCTTTTTTTTCTTTTCCTTTTTTTTTTTTTTTTGCCAGTAGGGGAAAAAAGGAGTAACGGTAATTGTTTTCCTCAAAGGCTGCAGGGAGTTATCAGGGTAATAAAGTTAATTAGCAGAACAAACATCCTTTCACTGCCTTACCAGTCTGAGGAAAAGAGGGTAATTCAAACTGCAGAAAGATATGACTAGATGGGATGATAAGAAAAGAAATTTTACACAGGAGACCAACAGAGAAGAATGATTTTCTCCCTTCATTTCTTTGGCTTGATGCATGGAAAGAAATTAGACAGCCTCTTCTTTCAGTTAGAAAAGTTGCTCATGTAAAGAACTTTATTGTTATAATTTTGAATTTGGGAAATAAAGTTAGCATAGATCAAACTCCAGTTTACTTCTGTACTTTTCTAGGTAGTGATAGGCTCATTCAATTTCATCTTTATTCAAGTGGCATTTTTCTAATGTCTGAGGCATAGAATGAAGTGGTAATTTGCCAAAGACAATATTTAACTGTATTTTCTCCTACAGAAATCTGTTTTTTGGAAAAAATTAGAAATTGTTAAGCAATTTCCACAAAGAAGTATTTATTTATTTCCTATGTAAATTTAAAAATTAAAATGGGATTTTAAAAAAAATGTTGTACTCTTATTCTATTTTTGTAATTTTAAAAGTCATCTTTATTAACCACTTCGGTACCAGCGTCGACTATAGTCGATAGCCACAGATAAACGTGCACAGCGACTTTAGCTGACAACCATGATGTGACTTATCTAATTTTTCATTTATCAAAATAAAATTTTGAACATTTAAAAATAACCTCATGAAAACATATATATGTATATGTTACCTATTCTGGTTTACATGACAAGGAAAGCTGCCTGTAAAGTCAAACAAGCTTCCAGTGCTTTAA
>CAUYPO010144248.1:0-16383 GCA_963574435.1 Cheirogaleus major | reverse complement strand
GGACTACAGGCACGCACCACCATGCCTGGCTAACTTTTTCTATATATTTTTAGTTGTCCAATTAATTTCTTTCTATTTTTTAGTAGAGACGGGGTCTCGCTCTTGCTGAGGCTGGTTTTGAACTCCTGACCTCGAGCGATCCGCCCACCTTGGCCTCCCAGAGTGCTAGGATTACAGGCGTGAGCCACCGCGCCCGGCCCCCAAAATTTAATGTAAATGAAGGATGAGGAAAGTTGAAACAAGACTTCATGTACACATGAGGCTCACTCTGCTGGTGTCTCAACCTAAATGGACAATATTTGGTTCACTTAGAGGCTGACAGCAATCTTCAAACAGAACTATTTTCTTCATCTAGATATTTACCCTGGTTCCATTTCTATTTCTTTGTAGATGACAAGAAAATCCCATTTCTTATCTGTATGCTAGTAAGCACAAAGTGCAGAAAATACAGCTATTAAGATTTTTCAGTTTTTGTAGAGAGGGTACATGATTTTGGTGATTGCCAGTTGACCTCAGCCTACCTTATATTAATGTACTTCACCTGAATTTAGCCCTAAAAACCAAGTACCACCTCAAAGTACTACAGATTTATTACCCATTATTTTTTTAAATAGTAAATAACCGTATGCATTTTCCATTATGAAATAAATAGCAACCACATTTTTAAAAGTAAAAAGAATCAATGTATTATATTAATATAGTCACTACTAACATTACTTCAATTCATTTTAAGTATAATTTGTCTTTTTTATTTTATTCAACATCCCATATTTTTCCATATTAATACTGTTTCTGTAGCCATCATTTAAATGGCTGAATAAGATTTTATTAGTGGTTTGTACATGTTTACTTAATTATAAACCATCTATTTTAGATGGTTAGGTTGTTTTAAAGTATTATAATATAAAGTATGTTATAATAAACACATTTATGGATACTGTTTTTCCTATATTTTGGATTTACTTTCCTTAGAATAAATGCTCAACATTTTGAATACTTAACATTTCCAAGGCTTAATATACAACTCTCAGTGGCTTTCAAAGATGTATTAGCAATGTATAAGAATGCCACTGCACCTTGACCAATGAATACTGATTTTATGCCCATATTTTACTAGGCTTTGTATAACATGTAAGCTTTGGTTCATATATTGAAATAAGACTGTACCTAAGATGCTAATTAGCACTGCTTAATTCTGAACCACTAGGTGGAGCTAAAATTAAAACAGTACTTTAATAATAACAATATTTCTCTCACAACACTATTGCTAAAATACTATAGGGAGTTTTCCTTTTAGTGATAATTTTAAAGCATAATAGACAGAACTTTAGAGTGAATTTTATTTTAGTTTAATTTTTTTTTTTTTTGAGACAGGGTCTTGCTTTGTTGTCTCGGTTAAAGTGCAAAGGTATTGTAGCTCACTGCAATCAAAGTCCTGGGCTCAAATGATCCTCACGTCTCAGACTCCTGAGTAGCTGTGACTATAGGTATGTGCTACCACGTCAAGCTAATTTTTAAATTTTTTGTAGAAATGGGGTCTCACTATGTTGTTCAGGTTGGTCTTGAACTCCTGGCCTCAAAAGATCCTCCTGCCTTGGCCTCCTAACATGCTAGGATTATAGGCATGAGACACCATGCCCAGCCTAGACTGAATTTTAAATAAGAGAGTTGGAATGAGACACATTTAGAATATCTGTCTATAGGACAAACTACATTTTTCAAAATTTGTATGTTTCATCCTTCCCATCTTGAATGAGAAACATAATGAGATAATTTTTAGAGGTAAGTACCTCTCAAAGAAGCCAGTAATAAAGACACCTGTGGCCAGGGCAACAGTAACATCTTATTTAGGTGGTTTTCTAAAAGATATGTTTTTTAATTTAACAAGGCATTCTATTTTTATGATAACTATAGGAAATAGAGGAAAATCTACAGGCCTATGGTGCAAAAACAACGACAACTTTAGGAAGACCATTAGGCAAGTATTAATAATAATAATGCCTGACATACCTAAGACTATACAAGCTGTTGGGAATTTATGATTCAGGAATTCTGGAACATAGTTCTGAATCTTGAATACAACTGATAATCTACCACTTCTCACAACAAATGCTTTTCTTCTCTTTGCCTCTCAAAATCACTGTCCAACAACCTTTCCCCAACACCAACACACACACACAAAGTACCCTGAAGGATGGAAATGAATTTGGGGATTCTAGTTCTATTTTCTAATATATCTGACAAAGAATCAGTCAGGAAAAGTAAAAATGTATCTAGAAGTAACATTTTCCAGCTTGACTTCTCACCTTTGTGGAACTGGTTTTACTTTCTGTCCCTCAGTAATCTTCTACCAATCTATATAATTCAGGCCAAGGATGTATGAGTAAAATATATATTCCTGATCCTTTGTCCCTGGCTCTCCCAGGGAATTAATGCAGTTCTTTTTCTTCACTATTCAAGTCTTTCTCTAACCTCCCAGGTAGAGCTAGGTACACAAAAGAAGTGAGGAACATGGAGCCAGAGCTGCTACTGTTACAATTCAACTGACTCTCCTCATATACAACAAATCCTTTCTCTAGTAATTACTACTTGATTATATTCCCTTGAGTTTTGGAACTCATTAATTGTAAGAGTCATTAGTGAATCAATAATTTTAAAGAAAACTACTAATATTACAACTGGAATTAAGGAAATATGGTAATTGTGAAAGAAATCTAATGTGACCTCTGTCAATATGAAAATATATTTATAAAATGCTTTTCATAAAAGTAAATACAAGAACAATCATCTTCCTTCTATTATTTATACCTTTTGTTCTAAGAGTGCCCTGCGGAGGGAGACTCTCTGTTCAAGCTCCCTAAGCTCTCGATCGTGTTGTGCCTCAGCTTGCATCTTGATTTTGCTCTGATATGCATTCAACAGCTCCAGTTCCTGCTGCAGCTGCATCTTCAAAACCTGGCACTCTGCTTCCTGTGCTTCATCCAAACGCAGCTGAGAGAGAAAGAAAACAGATATATCCTACTGTGAGCTACCTATTCATGACCTATGGAAAGGAGGATGAATGACAGAAGACAGACTACTCTTTTGTAGGTTACACAATTGTTCTCTCTTGTATCTTGCCATAGACATCTCTGAGAAAGAAAGGCACGGTAACCAATAATAGTTTTATGGAGATAAAGCTATCATAAGTTATTTGGAGGATTCCTAAATAACCACATTTTTCTTAAGAAAACCCTAGAATTTGATAAGGTGATATAAAACTCTAAATCTCTATATAGAGAGCTTCTGGAAAAAAAATAAAAATAAAACTCTGAATCTCTTCCTTCCTAGTGGAAATAACTACACAACAGAGACTAGCAAACTATAGCCTACAGACCAAATCTGGGCAGCTGCCTCTTGTATCTTGGTTTTTTTTTTTTACAGCCCGCTAGCTAAGAATGTTTTTTTTCACTCTGAAATGGTTACATTCTATTTATTTTTCAATTTTTTTTGAGACAGAGTCTTATTCTGTTGCCCAGGGTAGAGTGCCAGGACCTAGGCATACCTCACAGCAACCTCAAACTCCTGGGCTCAAGCGATCCTACTGCCTCAGCCTCCTGGGTAACTGGGACTACAGACACATGCCACTATGCCCAGCTAAGTTTTTTCTATTTTTTAGTTGTTTGGCTAATTTCTTTCTATTTATAGTAGAGATGGGGTCTCGCTCTTGCTCAGGCTGGTCACAAACTCCTGAGCTCAAGCAATCCTCCCGCCTCGGTGTCCCAGAGTGCAAGGATTACAGGCGTGAGCCACTGAGCCTAGCCTATTTATTTTTTTTGAAATAGGGTCTCACTCTGTTGCCTGGGCTAGAATGCAGTGGTATCACCACAGCTCCCTGCAACCTCAAATTCCTAGGCTCAAGTGCTCCTCTTGCCTCAGCCTCCTGAGTAGCTCAGACTTTAAGTACATGCCACATGCCCAGTCTCTATTTTTTGTAGAGATGGGATCTCGCTATTGCCCAGGCTGGTCTCAAACTCCTGGCCTCAAGTGATCCTCCCGCCTCAGCCTCCCAGAGTGCTAGGATTACAGGCATGAGCCACTGTACCTGGCCTTGAAATGGCTACTTTTTAAATGGTTATATTGTTATCAACATAATATCCTTAATTTTGCTTCCTGGGCTGTAAAACCTAAAATATTTATTATATGGCCCTTGTAAGAAACAAGTTTATAAAGCTCTTATATAGAAAATATTCTGTATTTGCACTAAAATGTGACCATTTGGATTCCCAATACAGTACTACTTTTTGCCTACTGTTTACCAACGCTGCTGCTCCAATCTCAATAAGCTGTTGGGATCTGTGTTGGCAGGAAGCCTATTTAGAACCTCATGTCTAAATGTATCACTGAGAATTCATATGCATCATGACATTTTCGAACAATGTTGAGAGCAGGAAGAATATAAACCACCACACCACTATTTCCCAAGCTGCAGGAGAGTATCATTTCCAACTAATATTTTAACTGCTGGGATTTCATTTAGGTGGTGGAAGAAAAGGGTCTAGTAAATTTGTTTTGCTTAAACAAAGAGAACTCACGGCTTGTGTGGAGAGCATTTCATTAATGCTGTGATCATACTGCTCAGCCAAGATGGCTAACTTCCGGGTCTGCTCCTCTTTTAGCCGTTTCAGAACAGCTTTGTGCTCACTCTTTGGCGTAGTCTCCAGTAGGTGATTCCTTAATGCTTTGTACTGTCTAGTTTGGATTTTGCAGGTATCCTGAAACTGTTTTTTTATTTGGAGTTCTTTAGACTGGGAAGAAAAAAATAGATGTATATAAGATGTAACATATGGCACTTGGTATACCTTATGTTTACTTACATGGAAATAAAGGCTATTAGGAAAAAGGGAAAGGATAACCAAAAAGGACAGATCACAAGGTTGCCAGTACTTCTGCACTTGGCTATTGAGCCAAATCACTGATTGGATTCTACGCATTTTTCCAACAAAAACTCTCATTTAAAACATAAAGAACTCCATTTACAACAGGATTTCAAGCAGTATTTGTTATTTCACTAGTAAGTTTAGTGATTTGATTAAATATTAAAATTAGCTTTGATTACTATTATGTATTCATGATAGAAAATTAAATTTTTTCTC
This sequence comes from Cheirogaleus major, assembly GCA_963574435.1. Taxonomy (NCBI): domain Eukaryota; kingdom Metazoa; phylum Chordata; class Mammalia; order Primates; family Cheirogaleidae; genus Cheirogaleus; species Cheirogaleus major. The sequence continues at coordinate 11,248 of CAUYPO010144248.1, read as the reverse complement.
ATGAAGTAGTATAGTAGATATAAAAGCACTTTACTGGCAAGAAAATATATTATCAGATGTTGAGGCAAAATACAAAGCACATTTTATTCTGTTCTTTATCTGAAACACTTTGCTCCAATTTCTCTTAATGACAATTTCAACTCCAACTACATAGTCTATGTATCAAACTTGAGGATGAGTTGGAAGCCTCTATTTGTAACTGATCAATATTGTTATTACAACTGTCTTTTCCTTAAGAGAATAGGTAGAAATATACTTAGTAATGATATACTCTTCTTTTTTTTTGAGACAGAGTCTCACTCTGTTCCCTGGGCTAGAGTGCCGTGGCGTCAGCCTAGCTCACAGCAACCTCAAACTCCTGGGCTCAAGCGATCCTCCTACCTCAGCCTCCCGAGTAGCTGGGACTAGAGGCATGCGCCACCATGCCCAGCTAATTTTTTTTATTTTTAATTGTTTGGCTAATTTCTTTCTATTTTTAGTTGAGACAGGGTTCTCACTCTTGCTCAGGCTGGTCTCAAACTCCTGAGCTCAAGCAATCTCCAGCCTCAGCCTCCCAAAGTGCTAGGATTACAGGTGTAAGCCACTGTGCCTAGCTGATTTACTCTTCAACACGAGCAAAAACTTGAAAGTCAGTCAAGTTAACTAACTTTTCAAAGGTCAAACAAAATTATGGGGGCAAGGGAAGGGACAACCCTCTTCTTGGGGTGATAACAGATATGACCTAGAGTACATAAACATTTCTCAGATAAAAATAATTTGAGTTTACAGACATAAGACCTTTGGCTTTAGTGTTTATATTCTATAAACTAGGTTTTAAAAAGTCTTAATAAGGCATATTTCTATAAAGCATACTGGTTGATCTATAACTCAGAATATATTCATTTACAACATTGAGGTAGAAGCTACAGTTAAAATTATTTTACCTTAATATAAAGACTGTCAGGTATTGATTGGTTGATTCAGTGTGCAACAAATGCACATATGACCAAATTTACACACTCACCTAGGAAAAAGTTTTTTCCTCACGCTACTACATTAAATATACCCTCTTTCTATATGTTTCACCAACCGAGGCACTAGGTCCTAGTAATATGCTTTTCTATTGTGAGGGGTCAAGAAATGTCTAGCTAGAAAAAGAAACTTGTTTTAGCTATGCTTAGTAGTATCATTCTTAAACACTGTGTTTGTTTGAAAAGTTCTTCCAAGTGCTTCTAAACAGAAACAAAACAATGAAATTTAGATATTCTCTTCTGCCTCTGTGTATCAGCCTCAATTATTTTAAAAGTTTTTATTTTTAAAATATTGTGCCAAGAAAACTATAATCATTCCGTATCACAGACTAATGAGAAAAAAGAATTTCTTGAAAAATTTTTCCTCAACAAGAAGATTAATGCTTATACCAAGAATGAAGTATATCTCTCAATATTTGACTCAAGTGAAAGCAAGATGAGGCTGGGCGCGGTGGCTCACGCCTGTAATCCTGGCACTCTGGGAGGCAGAGGCAGGTGGATAGCTCAAGGTCAGGAGTTCAAAACTAGCCTGAGCAAGAGGGAGACCCTGTCTCTACTAAAAATAGAAAGAAATTAATTGGCCAACTAAAAATATGTAGAAAAAATTAGCCGGGCATGGTGGCGCATGCCTGTAGTCCCAGCCACTCGGGATGCTGAGGCAGAAGGATTGCTTGAGCCCAGGAGTTTGAGATTGCTGTGAGCTAGGCTGATGCCATGGCACTATAGCCTGGGCAACAGAGTGAGACTCTGTCTCAAAAAAAAAAAAGAGGTTTACTTAGGTAAATAGAAATGAGATGACTTGATATTAAAATCTAGTCTGCTTTATTCAAATTGACTAAGTAGGGAGATATATGTAAAAGAGAGGAAAATGGTGATTTTTCTTCCCTACTAAAAGAAAACCTTGAGCTCATTTGTCATCAGAAGGAGGTATTCTATTTAAAGTCAATGATAGTGAAACATTATTTTCCTCTCATTTTTATTTAGTAATTGAGAAAATCAGACTACTATTTACAAGCTTTCAAACTGAAAAGGCTCTAATGACAAGAAACAGAAAGGCTATCCCTGATATACACTAGAAAGAAAAAAAAAAAAAAGAAACAGAAAGGAAGGGTTAAATCCCAAACAATTCTCCATCATCCACTCCCCAGAAAAAGGCGGTCATACTAGATTTATGGTAGGACTACAGAAAACTAACATGTTTTCAGTTAGGTTTATTCTTGGGTGCTGCTGCCTTTAAAACCATAATTAATTTCACAGACATGTCTTTTGGTGGGAAATTGCTTATTCTGCAGCCAAATGATTATATATCTCTCTACTGCAAAAATGAAATAAATCTGAAAAATCATTATGAATTCCAATTTTTCTAAGTATTGAAGAAGTAAAGTTATGTTGGTAGTCAACATAACTACTTTGTAAATGATGTTAACTAGCTCTTTTCAAAACATAGCAAAGTAAAATTTTACTCAGGTTCAAATGGAAAGGGTAAAGCATCTTAACATTATTTCTATACTTTGTTTAGGGCAGCTTGTTTGAATGGAGTTGGGTGGGGAATTAAGAATACCACTGGGTGTGTAGTAGCTTCTAGATTCTGACAGAGATTAATCTCTGTGAATGAATTTCACTTTACTCCAGCAGTTATTCAGAGTAAAACCAAGAATAGCTTTATAGTTTAAATATCAAATAGTTTATAAAAAGGGCTGGGTAGGGTTTGGGGGAAACCTTTAAATAGGAAATACTGTGGGGCCTGGGCCTTACTGGATATAAGCAAAAGTTTAAAATGTGTAGATATATGCAGATCAAGTGAAGTGCTATCACTGATGACAGAATATGGTGGGTGGTTTTTGTTTATTAAGATTCATGTTATGTTTATTACAAGTTATAAAATTTAAAAATTTCTTAGAATTGTTAACTCTGGTTGACTTTGGTGGAGGGGGATGGACCAGGTAGGCAGGAGGAACAAGCACAGAGAGGGGAAACCTTTTACTTTATAATGCACTTTCATATTTTTAAATTTTATACAAATCACAGTTAGAGCAAATTAGAATTCCAAAACTATATTACTTGTAACAACAGAGAAAAGCCAAATGGTTAGTATGCTGGCATTTAGAATATAATATCAGCATTGGATATTTGGGCACATTTAAAATAAGAATCTTTTTTTTTTTTGAGATATAGTCTCACTCCGTCGCCCAGCTAGAGTACAATGGTGTCATCATAGCTCAATGCAATCTCAAACTCCTGGGCTCAAGCGATTCTCCTGCCTCAGCCTCCCAAGTAGCTGGGACTACAGGCAAGTGCCACCACGCCCGGCTAATATTTTCTATTTTTAGTAGAGTCTATTTTTAGCAGGTCTTACTCTTGCTTAGGCTGGTCTCAAACTCCAGAGCTCAAGGGATCCTCCCATCTCAGCCTTCCAGAGTGCTAGGATTATAGGTGTGAGCCACTGTGCCTGGCCAAAATAAGAATCTTGATTCTTATTTACTGGCACTTCCCACAGTTAAAAGTTTTGACCATTTTTTTGTACTCCGATGAAAAATACATAAGCAAAAGTCTGCAAAAACAGGTACTTCACATTAAAATCAACCAAAGATGCTAAAAATGAAAAGAAAAATTTACTCAATTTCTTTATGTCTAGACAATCTGCCTTAGACTTTTCCTTTTTTTTTTTTTTCTTTTTAAATTTTTAAAATAGAGAGGGTGTCTCATTCTTGCTTAGGCTAGTCTCTAACTCCTGAGCTCAAGCAATCCTCCTGCCTCAGCCTCCCAGAGTGCTAGGATTATAGGTGTGAGCCACCACACCCAGCCTAGACTTTTCCTGATTACATGGATCCTTTTATGTTTTCTCCTTTGTCAAAAAACTTAGGCTTAAGGTACCTTCAAACTCTTAGGCTGCTGTCGTACTTCCATGACATGCTTTCGTCTTAGTTCTCGTTCTCTTCGCTTATTGTATTCCAGCTGGTTAGTGAGCTCAGTTTGATGCTGCAATCTGATCAACTCACAGCGCATCTTCTGAATTGTGTTGAGGTGACGGAACTCCAGTTCTTGCATGGATTCATGCTGTCGAAGTAGCATGGCATGCTCTAAGTCCTTCTGAGTCTGCCTTTTATTTAACTCCTAATCCATAACACAAAAGACAAAGGTATAATTTACTGCTGTACAATGTCAGAAAAAACATCTTAATAAACAGAATAACCAAGATACAGATGTAATTAACCCTCTGATTCAATAATGGCTACATAGTAAATATTAGAGTTCTTTGACTTTTATTTATTTATTTATTTATTTTGAGACAGAGTCTCACTTTGTTGCCCGGGCTAGAGTGAGTGCCGTGGTGTCAGCTTGGCTCACAGCAACCTCAAACTCCTGGGCTCAAGCAATCCTACTGCCTCAGTCTCCCTAGTAGCTGGGACTACAGGCACGCGCCACTATGCCCAGCTAATTTTTTTCTATGTATTTTTAGTTGGCCAATTAATTTCTTTCTATATTTCAGTAGAGACGGGGTCTCACTCTTGCTCAGGCTGGTTTTGAACTCCTGACCTCGAGTGATCCGCCCGCCTCAGCCTCCCAGAGTGCTAGGATTACAGGCGTGAGCCACCGTGCCCCGCTGAGTTCTTTGACTTTTAAATGGGCAATTAGTAGCACAAATTTTCTTATCATATTCCTTTACTATTCATTCACACTATTTTATTGCCATAAGCTTAAGACATTATCAAATCTATCTCAAGAGGATTAACGTCCTTTTGTTTCCTAATTTTATATTTGAAGAGGGTGCCTAAGTCATCTTTTGAATTTCTTCAGAGTATATTATTCAATTCTATTACATGCAGTCTACCCTGTTATGTGTAGTAGTTATAACCATGGACACTAGAAAGCCAGACTGCCTGTAGTCTAAATTCTGGCTCTGTTACTTATGAACAGTGATTACTTGGGTTAGTTATTTAAACCCACTGTGATTCAGTTTAATCCTCTCTCAAATGCAGATAATAATATAGCTGTTTCACAGATTTAATGTGAGGATGAAATGAGTTTATAAACGGAAAGTTCTCAGAATACTTAGCACATGGTGTTTAATAAATGTTATTTTTTTAATTCTTTTTTTCAGACTAAAAACAAGTACACCATACATATATAATGTAAAAGGAAAACTTCCTTCCTTGGCCTCTGCAAACCCTTTTCCCAGAGGCCAACAGTGTGGTGTACATGCTTCTCAATCTTCCCTGTGTTTATTGTGACATATCTTTTATACAAAAACATACAGTTTTAAAAACTGAATGATATACACTGTAGGCATGTAAGTTACTTTCTTCATTTAACAATATATTGAATATATATCCAGATCATATCAGTACATAAAGATTGTCTTAAGTTTCATCATAAGCTACTGCTTTGTGACACCATAACTTTGCTCATCATTCCTCTGTAGTTGGACATTTAAGCTGTTTCCATTTGTTGCTTTTATAAACAAAGTTTTAATAAATATCTATATATACTGCATCATATAATCATGTTATTAGTACTGAAGGATAGAGTTCTAGAAGTAAATATGAGGCTAAAAGCATATGTACATATTAAATTTTAAAAGCTGCTGTTAAATTATGCTCTAAAAGAGCAGTATCAATTTACACTCTTACCAACAGTTTCCATTAACCCATGCCATTACTAGGAGTAGATGTTATCAATCTTTTAAAATGTTTTTATCTAATTGATATAACTGTTTTAATTTGAATTTAATTACTACTGAATCTGTACACTATGCTATCTATATTTGAAGCTTATTTCGACCCACACTTGGAAATTTATCTATGCTGACAGGTCTCCTGATAATGAGAACAACTGTTTTCATTGGCATAAGAGTTTCTACAACATTTGCCCAATAATTACATGACTATAAAAATGCATTAAATGGTAACACCTCATGATACCTATTTCAGATCAAAGAGGCAAAAATTGCCCAATTAATTTCCTCATATTTAAAAGTTAATATTTCTTTCATTCATGAGTCAATTAATAAATATTTACTGAATGCCTAGTATGGGTGAGAAACTGGGGGATACAAAGAACTGTACCAAGTCTGTGATTTCATACAACTTTCATATTAGTGAAGAAGTCAGGACACCCCTCCCCCACAAAGTGTGTGTTTGTGTAAGAGAGAGAAGTACAAAAAAGAACACTTAAAGAAGGGAGAAGGATTTGGTGGTCAGGGAAGGCATTGCTGAGGCACTGACATTTGAATAAAGATATAAAGACGGAAGAAAACATGCCACGTGAATATCTGGGAGAAAATGATACAAACAGAGGGAAGTACAAGTAAAAAGTCCCTGAGGCTGGAATGTGATTGGCACACTTTCAAGGAAAGTTTTGTTATTTTTTTTAACAGACAGGGTCTTGCTCCATCACTCAGGCTGGAGGGCAATTGTGTGATCATATATAGCTTACTGCTACCTCAAATTCCTGGGATCAATCAATCCTCTTAGCTCAGCCTCCTAAAGCACTGGGATTACAGGCATGAGCCACCATGCCTGGCCAGGAAAGATTCTTTTGATAAAGGATTTTAAATTTCATGTCATTCAAACATACCTCCCTGACAAGGTCCTGCTCCAAGTTATGACGTCCAAGTAACATTCTTCTCTTAAAACGACGACATTCCAGCTCTAGGTATTGTCTCTGACGTCGAAGAAGGTTAGCTTCTTCTTCTGCTTGGAAATGCTGTATATTCTCCTTCTGCTTTGAAAGCCACTCCTGTTTTTCTTTTTTGGGGGTGCTCTGGTTTTCATTCAGTTCCTGGCAACACAAAAACAACTCAGTCCAAAATATATAAAAATTAACTACATGAATGTATCATTTTGCATATAGTAAATTTAAATAAAAGTACTTCATTGTATTTCCTCTCTAATGCTCAGGCAGGGCAATGACCTTGAGAAGGTAGGTGATATTTTCCTCTTTCTTGAGTTATCCAGTAAATAGGACAGGAAAGAGAGAGATGTACACCAGAAAATATGCATAGGTTCTAGCTTTGCACAGCTACATTTCTGAAAACACACAATTTCTCAAAGCACACAATGATTAGTTAATAAAGTAAAACGTATTCTTCTTTCTTTATTTTTTTCAAGTCAAAGAGCTAAGCATAAGCCTAGAACATACTCTTCTGTAAAACCTTCACAAGAAGAGACAGAAGTCAATGCTTTCAGGTAAAAATCACATGTGAATTAAAATGAGGGCTAAAATACAGTTAAACAACACTTCATACTTCTTGGTTTTTGACATTCTCAATACTAAGTTTTTGGTAAAATTATGGATGGGCTCAATATAAGAAAACTGGAAATTAAATGATAAAATCATGGGAGAATAGAGGCCCACTTTATGAATGACATTTAATTTTCAGCATTAAAAACCACTGAACAAATCAAAACTAATGATTTTTTACATTGTTTTAAATACCTGACAAACTAATGTTCTAAAATGAAAACTAAAATAAAATAAAATAAATACCATGTCACAAACCACCTTATTAAAAATGCATTTGTATTGGGCAAGACGAAAAAATTGACGATATATTCAAGGAAGCAAACCCTTGGATGCTAATTAATACTAGCATATTTTCAACCTAAAGAACATCAATGTTGTACAGGATATAAATAAGCCATCTTTGGCCCAGCGCGGTGGCTCACGCCTGTAATCCTAGCACTCTGGGAGGCCGAGGCGGGCGGATTGCTCAAGGTCAGGAGTTCAAAACCAGTCTGAGCAAGAGGGAGACCCTGTCTCTACTAAAAATAGAAATTAATTGGACAACTAAAAATATATAGAAAAAATTAGCCAGACATGGTGGCGTAGTAGTCCCATGCCTGTAGTCCCAGCTACTCGGAAGGCTGAGGCAGAAGGATCGCTTAAGCCTAGGTGTTTGAGGTTGCTGTGAGCTAGGCTGATGCCAGGGCACTCTAGTCCGGGCAACAGAGTGAGACTCTGTCTCAAAAAAAAAAAAAAAAGCCATCTTTCTTAGATGTATAGGATAATTGTTTAGAGAATACTAAACTCTTCATTATTCAAGAAAGAGATCAATACTTTATAATTTTAGTTCATAAGATATCCAAACACATAAAAATAAAAGGCACATAAATTAGTAGTTCTTAAGAGTATAGTATATGCACACTATGCGAAGAGACAGGAATAACATGGATACATGCATGGAGAATCACCTGAGTATCTTTTTCAAAACCTTCTACCAGGGAACTCTCCCACCAAGACTCTGATATGTCCCTTCCTCTCTACTGAAAATCACTATTCTTTTTTTTTTTTTTTTTAAGACAGAGTCTCAATCTGTTGCCCGGGCTAGAGTGCCATGGCATCAGCCTAGCTCACAGCAACCTCAAACACCTAGGCTCAAGCGATCCTTCTGCCTCAGCCTCCCAAGTAGCTGGGACTACAGGCATGCACCACCATGCCCGGCTAATTTTTTCTATATATTTTTATTTGTCCAATTAATTTCTTTCTATTTTTAGTAGAGACAGGGTCTCGCTCTTGCTCAGGCTGATTCCTTGAGCAATCCGCCTGCCTCGGCCTCCCAGAGTGTTAGGATTACAGGTGTGAGCCACCGAGCCTGGCCTGAAAATCACTATTCTAAGTGAACGTAAGTACACGCAAAAAAATCTAGCTTCTAAAACAAAATGAATTCATTAGTTTGGTTACAAGTTATATGCTTAAAATGTTATCTAAATCAACTAAACCATAAAGCTAAACTATCATTTCACTGGAAAAAAGAACTGTATAAGTATATTTTGTTGGATATTTATATATAGTTAGGAACTCTATTTACTACCGTGTTTCCCCAAAAATAAGCCCTACCCATAAAATAAGCCCTAGCAGGATTTCTAAGCATTTGCGCAATATAAGCCCTACCCTGAAAATAAGACCTAGTGATGGGCGGGGCTATGCAGCGTATCTGCACAACCCATGCATTTCGTTGCGGAGCGGTAAAGAAGACCAGCAGCCCTTTTCATCTGCCCCATGAGAGCTCTATTGCTCAACATGAGAGATTGGGGCCAATGGTTCTAAAGGAAACAGAGTCGCAAGAAATTCAGGATGGAATTCAGGATTTGGAGAGTTATGATGATGACTTAACCATATTTGAATAAATGTAGATTGTTATACCGTACTTAAAAAAAAAACACATCCCCTGAAAATAAGTCCTAGGGTGTCTTCTTGAGGAAAAATAAATAGAAGACCCTGTCTTATTTTCAGGGAAACACGGTATCTTTTCAAACTCAAAGGTCCATTATGGAGTTTGGCTTTTGTATTATAGTCATGGGAATATATTGCAGGTTACACCCTTTAGAGATGGAAAAATTTTGTCAGTGAAGCTCACTTGGCAGGGTATATAGCAAATCTTTGTGACACCAATATGTGCACAAGACTTACATATCTGATTATACAGCAAATTCCTAGATACACAAAAAGTATTAATATAAAAAAGATTATACTTATTTTATGAAAATCAGTTAATTTATCACAGTGAGCTAATTAATTACATGGACTAAAAATTTCAGTCAGTCTATAAGGGGGGGGATAAATTAAGACATCATTTTTCTATTCTGGCTTCTACCCTGAATAATTATCCCCTTTCAGAAACTACCTTGGGACAATTAAGGCTTTCTTCAAAAGTAGACTAAATCTGCTTTTTAAAAAAGTTTAAAGCAGCATATAAAGGGCAAATAAATATGAAACCATGTAGCCATAAAGAAATAATCAACATGTTCTCCTATTTAAAAAATATAATAAACAAATATGCCTCTTATCTTTATTCTATGTTAAAACTGGCATAAGAACAAATTATAATCTGTGTTAAAAGTAAAAAGCTATGTTTTACTTTTAAAGTAAGAAATATGTGATTTTTATACAGCTAAAACATTTTAATTTTTTTCCTAATGAGTCAGTTACTTAATATGCATACAAGAAAGCTATTATAAATAAAATAATTATATTTTCAGGAAATGATTCTCTTTAGATCCTACTCAACTAGAAAACTCAGTTAAGGTTAACTGATTATAATCAATGTTTTCATTTAAACTGATATAAACTTAGTGGCCACAAGCAAAGAAAATTTTATCCTAATGGTTCTATGAGTTGATTATCATTGGATATAATCAGTAAGCAGATAACTGGCCTTGAAAATTTTTATGAAATAAGTACCTCTTTAAGCTGCTCTTTTCGAAGTTTATATTCTCTTTTCTGTGACTCCAAAAAGCTATTCAGTTCTTTCTTCTGTTGGGCCTGAATATGTTGCTGAAATTTTTTCTCCTCATTTGCCATCACTTTAGCCTATATGAAATTTTAAGAATGAATCAAAATAGTTAAGTAGACAGATTCAAAGCAGCAGTTTAATACACATCATAAAGGATATATTTTTTTAGTAGAACAAAAATCAATAGAAACATTATCAAAATAAAATACTTAAACAGATTATTAACAAATGTTATTCAGTATCCTCAACATTTGGACTTCATAGAACCATTAAGGTAGAACTCATTTTTGAAATGTTGATCTCTTAACAGGGTCAAAAATGTTTTCACCTTTTTATTTCACTTACTAGAAGTATACCCTTCCCCAACCCCTCAATAAAGCAAACAAATACTGTTCTTATCTGATTATATGTGCAATCATTATAGAACATTAAGGAAATACAGAAAAACCAGAGAAGAAAAATCTTACATAATTTTACTACCCAGAGATAACTAACATAAACATTTTGGTACATACTGTTTCTAATTTTTTCTATGGATATATATATTTTTAAATCATTTTAATTTATTTATTTTTAAGACAAGGTCTCACTCTGTTGCCTGAGTTAGACTGCAGTGGTGCCATCATAGCTCACTGCAACCTCAAACTCCTGGGCTTAAGCAATCCTCCTGCTTCAGCCTCTTGAGTAGCTGGGACTACAGGTGCACACTACTACACCCAGTTAATTTTTCTATGTTTTTATAGAGACAGGGTTGCTTAGGCTGGTCTCAAACTCCTGAGCTCAAGCCATCCTCCTGTCTCAGCCTCCCAGAGTGCTAGGATTACAGGTGTGAGCCACTGCACCTGGCTGTATTTTTACTTTTTTTTTTTTTTTTTTTTGAGAAATAGTCTAAAATCATTTTCCCTTGCTAGAGTGCCGTGGCGTACGCCTCCCACAAAGCAACCACAAAAACCAGGGCTCCAAAGAAACTCCAGCCACAGCCACCCAACTAGCAGGGCCTAAA
>CAUYPO010144243.1:0-15236 GCA_963574435.1 Cheirogaleus major | reverse complement strand
AGAATGGGCTCCAGCTGTATCTATGAAAATACAAGAGGTGCTATATCACCATTGTTTCTTAAAGCTGAATAGTACTCCATGGTATACATATACCACATTTTATTAATCCACTCATGTATTGATGGGCACTTGGGTTGTTTCCACAAATTTGTGATTGTGAATTGTGCTGCTATAAACATTCAAATGCAGGTGTCTTTTTTGTAGAGTGACATTTGATCTTTTGGGTAGATGCCCAGTAGTGGGATTGCTGGATCAAATGGTAGATCTACTTGTATCACTTTAAAGTATCTCCATATTGCTTTCCACAGAGGTTGAACTAGTCTGTAGTCCCACCAGCAGCAGTGTAGGAGTGTTCCTATCCCTCTGCATCCATGCCAACATTTATTGTTTGGGGACTTTTTGATAAAGGCCATTCTTACTGGAGATAAGTGATATGATATTGCCTTTCTGACATTTGGGTGATACATATACAAACTTACTGACAATTAAAATGTATTTAACAAATATCTTGAAATATTTATATATTGACTTAGAAATTTCTCTCCTAAAAATTTGCTCTAAGGAAATAATTAATAGAAAACAATTTGCTGCATTATTAAAGTTTAAAAATTTCTAATAACCCAGGATTGGTTAAATAAGTAACTGTGTTTTATAAATTATTGGGTAGTCTTGAAACATGTCTGTTGACATATAAAATTATTCAAAATTATTGCTAATGAGAAGACATTTTTGTAAAGAGTTTTTTCAAGTATGAATATTTAAATATAAATAGATGTAATTTTGGTAATATATCAGTGTAGTGGAAGTTTGTGTGAGATCTATTTTTTTACCTTAGCTTTTCTGTATTTATAATTTTTGTACAGTGAACATGTATTTAACAAAGTTTTTATAGGGATCTAATAATTATTATACACAATGAAGTATGCCTCAAGTATATCCTCTAAAAAGTCTTCTTAAGGTTTGATCCCTTTTAATTGAAGAAAATTGGAAAATATATTAGAAACTCTTTGAACCATACGCTCAGCACAAAGTCCCTATCTCTGACCACCACCCTCATTCGCCCCAGTGGTGGAAAGTCACAGCTGTGTTTGTGACAGCTAAAACTGGTTTGTGCAAACAACACTGCTCAGGGTCTCTTTTTCTTCTATCTGGAACTAGAATTCCAACTGACTAGTGAGCATCACTTGAACTGAATACAAATGCAGAGTTATGGGGTGTTAGGATATAAGGGCAGAGAAAATTGGTCTACTGAGCAAGAGAAAAAGAAGGTGAGGATATGATAGAAAAGATGGGAGACCACATAGTTCAGAGAAAGAAAAAGGAGTAACCTTAGTTTTCCAAAGCTTACAAAACTAGATTGTACTTCCTGTCCCAAGATTCCAGGAGAAACCTACATCCTTATGATAATGTCTTGTTTTCTTCTTAACCTAGTTGAAGTAAGTTTCTGTTATTTTCAAAGAAAAAAAAACATTGAATAAGAAATGCTCTATCAGTCAGGAAGGCAGATATCACACCAGCTATTTTAACAAGAAAATTTAATAGAAGGAGTTGGTTTAACAAGTAATGGAGGATAAAAAAGACAAAAGAGGAATCCTGCAGTATCATAAAGATAGCAACTATAGTAAGCTACCACCCCTAGGACAGACTGTGAGAATACCAGAAACTAGTAGTTTGAGGAGGGACCACCCAGCTGGTGCTCACAACTCACTATATTGGAGGAGAGGCCCCAGTGAGCTGAGACTTAGATATCTGAAGATAAGATGGTGTATGAGAAGGCAAAATAGGGCTGGTTATAGGAGTTTGGTGGAAATAACTAGAGACTGCAACCAGTTGTTACTGTTAATGCCATTTCCAGAGTGAAAAATCATTGCTCAGGTGATGTTGACAGTCATAGGACCAAAAGCAGGAAAAAGCATGTCCCTTTTTCTTCCTCCAGGTCTCCAGTCTTCTTTGAGAATTCACTACTGTCAAAGTCTAACAGGGAGGCAGCTGGTAAAGCAGAAATGTGGTTTGCCGAGTCCTAATCCCAGTAAGATAAGGCAGAATTCAAAAGGGTAGGTTTGAAAATGAGAGAAAATGGCTTAACAAGAAGCAAATATAATAAAAATAAATTTTATTTTACTTCTTAATTTCATGTTTTATGCCAACCACATTGTGTAAAAGTAGTTTCAAAATGAATGAATAACATTGTAGAGAAACCATAGGAACCACTCAATAGATAAGTTAAATTAAAGGGAAATTTGCTATTTTGGCAGCCTGTGTTGTACTAAAAAGTATTTTAATTAGCGTTGTTTGGTCCTAAATATAATTAAGTTTATGAGTTTAAAAGCAATTTTATGTTTTTGTTGAAGAAAAATGAAAAATTAAGTCAGTGCATTTTTTGGTCAAACATATTGAATTTTGACAGTGTTTGCCTGTTAGCATCTTTTGTCTACTCAGACTTAAATCAATTAAAGTATTTTATTTATTTTATTAAATTCAAAAAATAAACATACAAGACTTAAATAGTATTACAGATTTACATATGTGCAAACAGTTCTTGCTACAATAGCAGCTCTTGCTGTTGTATATAATAGTCCCAGCAGTCACTGAAAAACCTAAATCAAAAAACCAAATGATTTACAAAAATAATATTTTTAAGAACATACTTTCAAGAACACCTTGGAATCAATGAAGACCACTTGAGTTAAAATAGCAGGGAAAAAAGTGCCCTTCCTTGGTAAGCTGACATTCATCTGACATTTTCTTTCCCAAAGGCATTTGCCAATTTTGAGAATGAGTTTTAGATTGTTTGTAAAGATGGTTGTGATAATTCAACCCATTTTATGTACGAGTACCCTTTGCAATGTGGCATTGACACTTCTCCCATGAAGAGGCAGAGTATGTTTCCCCATCTCTTGAATATGGGCTGTCTTTGTGATTTGTTTTGACTAATATTTTGTGGCAGAACTGAAGTCATGAGTTCTGAATCCTAAGACTCAAGATGTCTTTTCTTTTTTCTTAGAACAATGACCTGACCCTGCCATGTAGAGAGATCTAGTCTAACCTACTAGATTATGATAGGCCAAGTAGAGAAGAATGGAGATGCCCAAGTTTATAGGCAGCAGCAGGTACCAAATACGTGAGTGAAGTCCTCTTGGACCATCCAGTTCCAACTGATCTAAGAGATAACTACAGCTGTATGAAGATGCTAGGCAAGGCTAGCTCAAATTGCTGACCCACAGAATTATGACCAAATAAATGGTTGGGGTGGGATGTTAATAGTACTAGATGACAGATAAAAATGTACATGACATAGGCAGAGGGACTCTACTGGAAAAAATAGCTTTTGATGTCCATGTGGGCTGGCATGATGGATTCAAATCTAGAAGATCCTCTAAATATATTTTCAGTTTTCCTTATGAAAATTTTCTGAGGGGTAGGGTGAAACAGGAATGTGGGTGTGGGTAAGCCAAAAACTTCTAAGAAACATAAAGAAAATATTCACAATCTTGCAGTGCTTAGGAAAGAAATCTTGCCAATACCAGGGAGTTTGCATCAAACACATGTAAAGTCTCCTACTCAAAAGAACTGTCAGATTTTGAAGCTGTATCAAGTGGAAAGACACAAACCTAAACTTAAACTTTTGAAAGGCCAAGATTTGTCTTCCATATGTTTCATGTATGAGGTCACAGAGAGCTGCCAGGCTCTTAATCAAAAACCCAGAAGCCTCATGCTTAGTAAAACAGACAAGTAATAAGTGACTGAAGCTGTAAAAAGAGCAACTCAATTTAATCTTTGATTAGATTGAGGTTATCAGTCCCTTGATTTTTCTACCTAATGAAAGAAAGGATGAAACTTCCCTGGAAAAAAATATCAATTGCAGTCTCTATAATTATTTTCTACAGAGGGTCTAATGTAAAATAAAGACTTACGAGACATGTAAGGAGTCATAACAGCAGGACCAAGAAGGAAGAAATAGTAGAAGATAGAGGCAGACCTAAGATAATCTAGATACAGAAGTTAGTAATTTTCAAATAATTACTTTAAATAAAGTGTTCAGTAAAATGGACAAAAAGTTGGAAATTTTTCAAAAGAGAATTGAAATTCATAAAATGAATTAAAAGGACAATGTAGGACAGTAAAATATAATATCTACCATTAACAATTTACTAGGTGTGTATAATAGTCAAGTGGACACAGCAGAAGGCACTACAATATAAAAGAAAAAATCCAATCAGAAACACAAAGAGAAAAGAAGAGAACAGTTTATATCTAATTATATCTAGGTAATTAGAGTCCTAGAAGGAGAGGAGAGAATGGAGATGAAGTAATATTTAAAGATATAATGGCTGAAAATTTTACAAACTGATGAAGGATGTGAGCCCACAGATTAAAGATGCTTTGCAAAACCTATGTAGAATATTATAAAGAGAACCAAACATAGACACCTAATAATGAAACTACTAAAAACAGAAGATAAGGAGAAAATGTATAATCAGAGAAAAAAATATATTTATTTCAGAGAAACAATAAGAATGATGGTTGACTTAACAGAATTTCAGAAAGCCAGAAGACAATAGAATGCCATCTTTAAACTACCAAAAGAAAAAAACATATTTGTAAAATAGAATTTAAAAATGGTTTAAAAGTTTCATAGCAGATTAGACATAAATTATTAATAGTGAACCTAAAAATAGAACCAAAAAATATATAACCTCCAGCACAGAGAGGTAACATAATAAAAAAGACAGAAATATGTATATGAAGAATTGGGAAATTGTAGGTCTAAGATATGTGTAACTGAATTCCCTGCTGGAGTGGGGATGGAAACAGAGACAGAAGCAATATTTGGAGATATAATAGGCAAGAATTTCCCAAAAGAGAGAAAAGAAAGTAACCCACAGATTCAAGAAGCTCATGAACTCCAAGCAGAATAAATACAAAGAGCTTATCTAGGCATGGCACCAAAAAAAAAAGAAAAAAAAAATGAAAAAGAGAAAACCTGAAAAGTATGCAGAGTTAAAAGACACAGTACACTTAAAAGTACAACAATAAGACTGACAGTACACTTCTTATCAGAAAGATAGAAGTCAAATTACAATGGAACATAATCTTTAAATGTGGGAGGGAACAGTCAAATTAGAATTCTATATGCAATAAAAATACTTTTCAACAATGAAAATAAAATAATCCAGAAGTCATTGTTATCAAACTTAACATAAAAGAAATAGTTATTTAGATAGAAGAAAAAGAGAGAACCAGGGTATTAGAGGAAAGTATAAAAGGTAACACTTGTGGAAAGTGAGGGATAAGGCATAAATATAAATTACTTCTTTACAAAACAACATTAGTAATGTCCCTGGGATTTAAAATATATGTATAGAATTTAAATTTATATCAACAATGACTCCAAACGTATCATTATAAAAATTATAAGTACAAAATAAAAATATAAAAAACATTAGAAACAGTTTTACATTAATGAATTTGACAATTTAGAAGTGATTAACAAATTACGTGGAAAGTACAATATCCCAAAATTAATATAAGAAAAAATATAAATAAATACTCCTAAATCTATTGAAGAAATTAAATCAATTATTAAAAAAAAGAAAACCATATTCCCCAAGAGTTTCACTAGTGAAAATTTCAAAATATTTCAGAACATTTTCAAAATTAAACTAGTTTTAGATAAACTCTTTCAAAGAATAGAGAAGAAGTGAATATTTCCCACTTTATTTTATACAAACATAGTATTACAAGAAAGAGAAATTATAGGCAGGCCACCTTCTCTTACAAATATATATATGTATGCAAAAATCCTTTTAAAATATTATAAATCAAATATAACAATATATTAAAAGGATAATGAACCATTACTAACTGGGGTTTATCTCAGCAATGCAAGGTTGGATAGACATGCAAAAATTAATCAGTGTAATTTGCTATATTAAAAGAGTAAGGAGGAAAAAAAATGTAATCATTTTAGTAAATGTGAGAAAAGTATTTGATAAAATTCAATACCTACTCATAATTTTTTTAAAAAATACTTCTTAGCATACTGGGGCCGGAAAGGAATATTCTTGCTCTTACAATAGTTGCCTATAAAAAAAACATAGCTAACATTATATCAAATGATGAACAAGTAACCAGTTTCACTCTGAAGTCAAGAAAATGACTCAAATATCCACTCTTACCACTTCTTCTGTTCAAGACTGCATTAGCGGTGGTCCTAGAGTAATAAAGTGAGTAAAGTAAATAATAAGTTAAAAGAAAATGGATTAGAAAAAGGGGTTAGAAAGAAGTAAGCAAAATTGGTTTTTTGCATATGACCTGGAAGTGTATATATTTAAAAATCCAGGAAAGTATACAGGAAAACTACTACAACTAATAAATGAGTTCGTCAAAGTTGCAGTATATTAACTGCAAGGTTAATATTAACCTTAATATATTACCAAAGTTAATAACCTTAATATTAACAAGGTTAATATACAAAAATCAATTGTTTTGATGTATACTGGCAAGGAATAATTGCACTGAAGGGGAGCGGAGCTGGGCCCAGGCGGTCCTGTCCTCATCCCCCTCCCCTGGTGGTACCAGGGCTGCCTGTGGTGGGCCAGGGCAGGGTGATCCCCAGGTACCTGGCGGAATGCTCAGGTGGGAGTGGCAGTGGTTGCTCTGAAGTCCTGCTGCTGGGGAAGGCAGGGTTGCCACCAGTGGCTTTTTCTTTGGCCCTGGCAGCAGTGGCCAGCAAGGGCAGCAGCGGCTGGGGGTATCGGTGGGGCTCCAGGAAGATTGGGATGCAAGGGCTGTTGGGCCCCAGGGCAGGATGGGAGGCCTGTTTGGGGCTGAGCTTTCAAAATGGCAGCCTGCTGCAGCTGCTTAGTACTTGGGAGGTGCGTGGGACTCCGCGTGCACCCCCTCTCTGGAGCAACGCCAATGTGGGCTCCCTAGGCAGCACCCTATGTTTGTTGCAGGGCACACAAAGTGAAAGGGATCTCCCGTGGGTAACTTTGCAGGAGTCTCTCTCACCCTCTTCCCCGAAGGGGAATCTCTGGGCTCAGAGCCAATCTAGCCTGAGCAGGCTGCCTCATTTCCCCCTCCTTGCTGCCTTCAGGTGTTTCCTATCACTTCTCTGTTGAATTCCAGTGTTTTTTCTTAGGTGATCTATTCCAAGTGTGATTATCTACTCACTATTTTTGTTCTTGTTTGTGGAGAGGCAAGTGCCAGATGGCTCTAGTCAGCCATCTTGAGGCCCCTGGTTTTGTATTTTTTAATTTTTTTTTTTAATATTTTTGATCTGTGGTTGGTTGACTCCAGGGATGTGGATACAGAGGGTTGACTGGACTGTAGATACTATCTTCAATTTTCCAAATAATCACAAGACCATAGCTGGTATTTATGGCTTCCTTCCTTATACATTCAATGTTGCCTTTGCCCTCAGCCACCACCTCAGCTAATCAAGGTCTTTTTGACTGGGAGGGAGAACCAAACTTCATTACTTAGAGAAGCGGATCCTGGATGAACCTGACTGAATGGATTTGCTCTAGTATGTCATTCGCTCTAGTGAATGTGATAGTACGAGAGGACACTAGGTGACCCCCAGGTTCTATCTATACTCCTCCCAGCCCTTATGGTGCACTTTGTTACAAAATGCTCTGCAAAATGCCTTCTGCTTCTTTTTATAATTTTAAGAACAACTACTATTTGTATGGCACTGAAGCTGAGAAATTTGGGGGAACATGAGGCCATAAATGTACCCCAAGTTGTCTTTAGACAGCATAAATAATGTCTTTTACATCTACATATTGCTGTTTTTTAAGAAATGTGTAGATGCACTTCTGATTAATAAAATGCAGATTATTTCATTATTTCACTCATATAACAAGTGTTTATTCAATGAACACATCACAGATGCTGTTGTAAGCACTGATGTTTCAGCAGTGTACATATACACAAAAATATGACCATAAACAAAATTTTTAAAATAACATTTATACTGCCCTATATGTTGACAATGCTATGGAGAGACATAAAACAAGAAAGATAGGTAGGGAGGGCCTGGAGGTAGATTCAATTTTATATAGGGTTTCCAAGAAATACCTTGCAGAGAAGGTGACATTTTAGCAAAGACCTGAGGAAGAGGAGGGAGCAAGCCATTGTAATTGTCTGGGGAAAGCATATTCTAGGAAAATGGAAAGCAGATGCAAAGGCCTTGGGTGGAAGCATGACTAGCATTACTGAGAACCGCTAGGGGCTCTCAATAATGGTGTGGGACGAGGAGACAGCAGTGAACGTCATGAGAATAGCCCCCTGCCTTGCTTCTTGCACTGAGAGATGAGTTCCTTGGACAGAGATGATGCTGTGTGTAGACTGCCACAAAGTCGGTGATCTATACTTAATGTTGCCGACAGGAGCATGGGGGGCAAGGAAGACAAATCTAAATGCAGAATAAACATCTATTCCATGGAGGACACAGGACTTCTCCCAAATGATGAAAAGGATCCAAAATAATGAACTTGGCACAAGATGGCTCGCTATGGAGGGGAACAGCTCTCGGTGGGCACCTAACAACCTCACACTCATCCACGTAGGTCACGTTAGCACAACGGGAACTGCAGCTGATCTGAGTCTTGGCAGAATGCCTTATGATCCTCCTGGAATACCGCTTTTGGGAAGCTTGTGAGGAGCTGCTACTTGACCATTTTTCTCACTCATTTTCCTATCTACTTACTTCCTATTTCCCTGTCACTTATTTCTCTCTCTAGTCTCGACTGACCTGTTATAGTTTCTCACCACTTCTGGGTTCTAATAAGGAAAGAGGTTGTCTATCTAAGCCCCCTCTGGGTTTAGGTGCTGGATATAAAATCCCTTACCTGTGGTTGAGAATGAGTTCTTCAGCAATGCGGCATCCTATACCTCATATTTAGGTCATGTGACCCTCTTGTCAGAGTGTCATCCTTTTGGGGGTGTAAAATAAGGACCACGGGTAACTGTCATCTTTGGCTACTCTTGCTTTTGCTGTCTATTTAAGTAATAATCTTTCAAATCTAAAAAGGGCTTACTGTTACTTGACTGGCCAAATCTGTCAGTCTTGGCCTAGCCTTGTCTTGTGCTTGTCACTCCCTACAGACTAAATGTGTGGACTGAGAGAAGAATGGCAGTGTGAGAGTGGGCACACTGGGGATTCGAGCTACTTTCATGAGCCTTCCATGAGCCTTCATGACCTGCTTGAGCCCAATCCCATCACTGGACGTGCCAGGTGTATGACTGGGTGGAATAAATAATATGCAATTCACAGTGGGAATCTTACCACACTTGATATTCCCATCTCTAGAATGTACCGGGTCCTGGTTTTTTTGCAGAGTTTCCATATATATAAACAATTTTATTAAATATACATTACAAAATTCATGGGTCCATGTGTGGTATAGTAACATAGCAAAGAAGAGGTTCTTATTTATTATTTAATCACTAGTTTCCAGGCAAAGTCTTTTCCTGATCCAGTCTAGGAACCTTTTTCAACAGGCCCTTTTCACGTTTGTTGTTGTCAAAATGTCATTCCTAATTTCACATCTCCCACCATGAGGTAAAAGTAGCAACACTTTATTATTCATAAGGCAGGACACATCTCTTTAGAATTTATTATGTCCAAACAATATAGATCTGCATGCCTCTGCAATCCCCTAATATCTCTTTTTAGGAATGGTTACATTATTACTTAGGACATTGTGTTATTCCTTTTTCTACCTCTGCATACAGACTCCCAATAATTTTGTTAAAAATTGTTATTGTGCTTCATTGATAATGACCACAAATGCAAGTATTAACCAGAGCACATGGGGTGAGCACATGCTCTCAGAAAACAATAATTTTTTTTCTGATCATGTTAAATTTACTATTCAGGACTTTATAGCCTAAACATATAACAACCTATCTTACAAAGATTTGTTCTCTTGAACTTGTTAGGCTATTAATTGCTGCATTCCTAGAATACTTTGCCTTTTAAAGCTGACCTCACTTCTACCTTTCATAAACCACTAACAGTGGAGGAAGATAGATGAAGGGCCCTTGGGCAGAGTGAAAAGAATGTTACTATCTTCATAAGGACTTTCCATCTTTCATCTAGCATCACTTAAGACTGACCCCAGAGAACATGACCCCAGCACAATGATCAAGGGCTAAAAGGACAGCAACTGAAAGGGCCTGTTGGAGTTGTGAAGAAATAGTCTGGGAAGATCCCAGAGCAGAGAGATGCATCCATCTGAGGAGGGCTACCTGACTGCCTAACATGTGGTAGGAGGGGTTAGGGTGACTGCTCCATGTACCAGTGTCGAGGAGGAAGGAGAGGGTACACAAAAGGTGCCACGACTCTCACTGCCTTCAGGTGTAATGGACCACAGGCAGCATTGTTATCGGAACACAAACAGGTGGGAGCCAATACATGGCACAGATATGTAGCTCTAGAATCAGTAATGGACTGTCAGTATCACAGACCCCAGTACTTGTCCTCTGTCCTAAGTGAAGGTCATCTGAAATCAGCATGTTAGCATTACTTTGTCAATCCAGTCTTAAGGGATCCCATGAAAGAGATATGGCATCAGCTAGTAGAAGTGATCTGCCCACAAAGCCACCTTCCTATATAGTCAGTGCCTGGTTACAGGACCATAATGTGAATTTGGAGCTCTTCAGGGCATCTGGTAGATGTGTGGCAGAGTGTGGAGGAGCACATCAAAACAGAGAAACAGGAAATGGAGCACAAAAGACTCAGTCCAGACTTGGAGCATACCACCCAATTAGCACTGCAAGCTCTGGCTAGTTATAGACAATAGAGGGACACTTACAAAATTTTGAGGAAAGCAGTGCAAAGTGTGGCCCCCTGAGGTTTGCAGCCTATAGCAGGGTTCCTACTTGCCTAGATCTATGAGAAGTATGCTCCCAGAGGCCAGTGATCTGTCAGGTGGTGTTTATCAGCAGCCAGCAGCAGGTGAGAGGGTGTTTCCCAATAGAAAGGTAGTTATTTTCCAATGGCAACATAAAATAATGCTGTTTGTTTTATAGCAAAATAACTATAAAAAGCTAGAGCCTTTTGCATGATTGTCTTATCAGGTTTGCCATTGAGTTCATAATTTGTCCACAATCACTTCAAATAAGGTGAGGGAATTCCAGAGGCTTCTGTTTGGTCCTTCCTACAATAATCATGACTTCATGTTCTAGGAAGCCAATACAGCAATTCTGCCAGGTGTTAATTATATTTATTTGAATGACATATATAAGCACTTGGGGAAAAACACAGAATTATCTGGGGAATGTCTGAGCCCACTGTGAAATAGTCTTGGGTCAAAATTCCTCTTTTTACTCTGTGACCTGGTTGACTAGAAAGATATTCTAGGTCCCCAAGGATTGGAACTGGCTCACAGTTTGTGTCTACTAAACTCTCCCAACAAAGTTCAGGTATTTCTCTTCCCCAATGCATAGTTTTTGTTTTTGTTTTTATTTTTGTTTTAGTAAATGTATTGATTCCTTTAGAGGAAACTGGGAAATTTTTCTGGTATGTTTTTGTAATGTTGTTGCTTCACCTTCAGTCAGTGTTTTAAGTCTATGAAATGCACTGGGTCTGTGAAGTACTTCTGATCTAGTAATCAGATGAGCAACCAGGGTGGGGATTGGTGTGAGGCAAATGAAGTACCTAGAACACGAAATTTAAGGAGGCACTCACTCCCCGGTTTGTGCAAGTGCTGCCACTGTGTTTGCATAATCCAATTTTTGTATCCTAGATGCTTTACTTGCCTAGTCTCAGCCTTTTAAGAGACAATAGTTGCTATGGTTTGAATGTGTCCCTGCAAAAATTCATATGTTGAAATTTTAACCACCAAGGTGATGGTATTAGAAGGGGAGGCCTTTGGGAGGTGATTAGATCATTAGGGTGGAGCTCTCATGAATGAAATTACTTACCTTATAAAAGAGGCCTCAGGGAGACCTTCAACCCTTTCACTGTGTGAAGACACAGCAACAAAAGTACTATTTATGAACCACGAAAAGGACCCTCACCAGACACCGAATCTGCCGGGGCTGTGATCTCAGACTTCCCACCTTTCAGAATTGTAAGGGACAGATTTCTGTTGTTTATAAGCCATCCAATCTATGGTATTTTGTTATGTATGGCAGCCTACATGAACTAAGATCATGGTTCTTTTAACATGCTTTCTCAATTCAGGTCTCTTTTTGCCAGACCTGGTGTGTTGTTTTTGTTGTTGTTATATAATCCAAATAAAATCTTAATAAACTGCCCATCCAATTCAGTCCAAAAGACCTCATTGTCCATAAACCCTATGAGTCAAGTAATGCTGATTATCTCTACAACGATTGTCTTAGATGGGAAAAATGCCAAGTCTCTTTCATGTATGATCCTATAACCTTCACAGACTTGCTGAAGCTATAAATTGCAAATTAAACTGCAATTCTAATAGCTTTTAGGATCAGATTGTGTCTTTGATTTTTATACTATATCAATTAAATGAGAAGAAATCCTTATAGAGTTGTCATAGGAACTCTCTGACCAAACCTGAACAAAGAACTTAAAATGTGACTTTGTTGTTTTCTTTCTCCATTATAGTTAGAAGCAGCCTCGTATTCCTCTCACTCTTTACAATGGTCAACGGCCACAGATTCTTGTGTCTTCAAAACTTTACCTTCAGTAGGCACTCTTTCTGTTGAAAACAGGTGATAACATAAGTAATCTTTTCACAACTGAAGGACATGAACTAGTGGAGCCTCCTGGTTGCTGGATCCTCCCTATCTTAAAATTTAACCAGGTAAGATAAACAGTCTCAATTTCTCCTCCTGGAGGGTCCATTCCCATCAATAACTTCTGGTACCAGTAAATGTATCAGTCAAGGTTCTCAGGTGAGTTTAAGCTAAAAATGAATTTTTCAAAGAATATAAGCTAATTCACAGACTCTCTGGAAGGGTCAGGGGGCTACACTTGAAGCTACAACCACACAGTTAGGAACAATGCCCACTCACCGTGTGCAGGCTGCTGTAGAATTGGTACTTATGACACTCAGGAAGGGGTGCGGCAAGCCCACCAGTGCCACCATGTAGAATAATTTTGCCCACATGTGACCATTTACTCACATTTCTCACATGGATAAAACTATCCATGCAGAATCTAGTCAAAATCAATACCTTTTTGCAAGTCTAAGGTTATGAGTTTTCTGCCTTCTATTTTGAGAAAACTCAACTCATTATCAAAGTGGAGGTAAGGTATTCTGAGAAGCTGGGCAATCATAACTGATAGAGTCCAGTACAGATTTAAGTGAGCAATGAAATAACAGTTCATTCCAATGTTATGCACATTTTTCACATTTTCCAGAAGATAGTTCCAGACTGTTTTTTGAAGCTAGTTTATCTATCTATCTATCTGTTTATGCACATATCTTGTGTACTTCTTAAAAACAGAAAATATATTTTTCTTTTGGTGTCTAACATAGTTCCAACAATAAAAATTGGCCCATAATACATTTTCAACATTTGTTTATAGAAAGAATGAGAAGAAAGAACTGTGTCAGATTTGTCTATATCATGGCATAAAAGCCACTCTAAAATATGGAGATTATTTTTTCCTCCAAATCATGCTATTTCTCATACCTTCAATTACCCCCATAACTATCCTCTGCATTTTTTTAAAAAAAATTATTTAAAACTATAAGGTCTTTTATTGCACTATTGCTTATGATAATGAAACATTACAGACATCCCAAGTGTCCAATAATAGCAGACCAGTTTAATACGTTTTCATATATTATCCTATACAATTGAATACTACCTAATTATTAAAAATTGTCACAGTGGACATCTCTTGTTTTAACTGCCAAGCATATATTCTCCCTTATTTTCATAGTAGCATCCCAATTTTTCTTTGGGATAATATTTCTGCCAACATTGGATATAATCTGGATGGTGCCTACCCTGATAAGCATATGAGCCAAGATTGGACAGATGTAATGAGCATGTAATTTGAAAGATAAGAGCTCTGAACTTGGAATTTATTCATCCTACCTTGAAGAAATTATGTATTGTATTCTTCTCTCTCAATTCATGAAGCAAGATTATTCTTTATGAATGTTCTTTAGATTTCCTTGAATTTTATACATTTCCATGTATTGTTCACATAAATTCCTTTTTTGCTTTTTTGTTTAGGATAACTAGAGATAGTTTTCTGCAAACAAAATCCTAAGTGATAATATTGGGTTTTAAAAGAATGTTTTAAATCTTTTTAACCTGGAAAAAGATTTATAACAAATCACTCAGTGAAAAAATAACTTGCAAAACCACAGGATATGTTCAACACAAATTAATATATTTATATAGAAAACATTATATATATATACAAAACATGATTATTTTTTCTGGGAGATAGTGTTATTAATTTATATTCTCTTCTTTTTGCTAATTCTCCTTTTTCAAATATATTAGAATACTAATGTATTACTTTCTCAATCAGAAACATATTTTGGAAGAAAAAACTCTCAATTATATCTCGATTTTAAATTTCAATTACTTAATTCAAAAATTTATGAAGAATTTAAATAAATTTAAAAACCAAAGGGAAGAATAAAGCTGAGTTTGTTCTACCTAAATAAGACCTGAAGCTTCAACATGGAAAAATAAGTTGACCATAGCAGTGTACTTGGTTTGTTTGTGACTTAGCCAGGCCTGAGGTAAGGGAGGAAGATGACTAGACAGCCAGGCCTGAGGTTAAGGAGGAAGATGAGTAGACATCCAGGCCTGAGGTTAGGGAGGAATATGACTAGATCTTTTGGAAGAGTTAATTCTACTCTTGTACTTTGGCTATGGCTGACAAGACTGGAATATAACTCACAATAGCCTCATGAATCCTTTCTATTTCTTTAACTCTATTTCTTATCCTTTTGTATTAAGTTCCCTTTCATTTTCAATGTTGCAATAAACTCAGCTCAGATGAAAGAAAGAAAGAAAGAAAGAAAGAGAATGAAAACAATCTACTTGTGCCAAACAGGCTGCTGTAATCTTGACAAGTCCTTAAAAATTAAGATTCCTTTTTTAAAAAGGAAATGCTTTTGAGCAAGTACTGCAACTTCTAACTTGAAACTTTCCTATGGGTTCACAATCCGGCAAAAATATTTTCATTTCTTTACTTTTTAACCAAGAATTATAAATAAGGAAGATTTCCCCTAGGCAAAATTCAACATTTAAATTTTTACCCAGAAAAT
>CAUYPO010144241.1:0-10571 GCA_963574435.1 Cheirogaleus major | reverse complement strand
TTAAACATCTTTGCAATTGCAAATTGTGCTGTTATAAACATTGTAGTGCAGATTTTTTTTTTTTTTTTAATAGAATGTCTTTTTTTCCTTTGGGTAGATACCCAGTGGTGGGATTGCTGGATCAAATGGTAGTTTTACTTTTAGAACTTTAAGGTATCTCCATGTTGCTTTCCATAGAGGTTGTACTAGTTTTCAGTCCCACCAGCAGTGTAGGAGTGTTCCTATCTCTCTGCATTGATGCCAACATTTGTTGTTTTGGGACTTTTTGATAAAAACCATTCTCACTGGAATTAAATGATATCTCATTGTGGTTTTGATTTGCATTTCCCATGATTAGAAACGTTGAGCAGTATTTCATGTTTGTTGGTTATTATTTTCTTTTGAAAAGTTTCTGTTCATGTCCTTTGACCACTTTTTAATGGAATTGTTTGATTTTTTTCTTGCTGATGTTCCTGAGTTCTATACAAATTCTAGTTATCAGCCCTGTATTGGATGTGTAGCATGCGAATATTTTCTCCCATTCTGTAGGATGTCTGTTTGCTTTCATGATAGTTTCCTTGGCTGTGCAGAAGTCATTTATTTATTTATTTTTGTTGTTGTTGTAATTGCTTTTGTGGTCTTCTTCACAAATTCTTTGCCTAGGTTGATGTCTATAAGAGTTTTTCCAACATTTTCTCTTAAAGTTCTTATGGTTTCATTCCTCAGGCTTAAGTCTGTTATCTAAAGTGAGTTGATTTTTGTGAGTGGTGAGAGATGTGGATCCAGTTTCAGTGTTCTACATGTGGCTATCCAATTTTCCCAGCACCATTTATTGAATAGGGATTGTTTTCTTTGTAGTATGATTTTGTCTGCTTTGTCAAAGATTAGATGACAATATGAGTAAGTTTTTATATTAGAAAGTGGGCCAAGGACTTAACTGGAAATTTTTCAAAAGAAGACAGGCTAATGGCCAAAAACATATGAAAAATTGCTCAACATCTCTAATCATCAGAGAAATGCAGATCAAAACCACAATGAGATATCACTTAACTTCAGTGAGGATGGCTTTTATCAAGAAGTCCCAAAACAACAAATGTTGGTGTGGATGTGGAGAGATAGGAACACTCATACATTGCTGGTGGGACTGCAAACTAGTACAACCTGTATGGAAAATAGTATGTAGATACATCAAAGAACTAAAAGTAGAACTATCATTTCATACAGCAATCCCACTACTGCGTATCTACCCAAAGGAAAATATTTGTTCTTATATAAAAGGTAAAGTGATCATTAAAAATATTTAGCTTATTTCTGTTAAAATGCTTACTATATTATATATTGGTTCATTTAATGTTCAAAAGAAAGGCCACAAAACAGAATAGATATTTTAATTCATATTTGTATAATTTAGTATAGTTTGTTGGCACATTGAGTTAGTCGGCACACCTGTTCCTATGGTCATTAACTTCAATTATGTCCTATGCCTAACTTTGAAGCCTGTGCTTTTTTCTCCATAGAAATACATATGTATTAATTTAAAACTCCCTCATCTTAAAGTTCCACCAGGTTATATGTCTTCCTTTAGCTTTTATCCTTATTGTTTAAGATGCTTGCTCTGCTCAGTGTCACTGTCAGATGTTTGTCATTGAAATAGATGCTACCTTGCTCTGATGCATTCTTAGGTCCATGCAGTAATCTAGCAGATCACAAGGAATCTAATACTATCTTTGGTTGACTGATTCTGGTTCTGTAAGAAATTGTAATATGAACATCATTGTATACAACAGTTGTTATTACACTCCTGCTAAGTAGAATGCTAATTCTGGCACTTGTCTTACCAGAAGGGCTGGCTGTGAGTAGGCAGAGTGTCTTTCACAGGCTGTCGTGGACTTGACCTACCTCACCTGCTGTCTCACATAACTCCAGTTTTGATCAGAGACACTTTGATGTTATTTAAGACTAGATGTTTCTGATGCATTGTAAAGATAATATATTAAGATTATTTGTTATTCATTTTGGGGGCTAAATTAGTTCAGCTAGTCCTTCTTGGAGAGTGAGTTTTGAAACCAGGGAGCTTGAGAGAAATAGAAAGTTGCATTGGGTGTATGGAATAGAGCACTAGATATCAGTAAGGTTTACAAACAGATCTGTAAACGGCAGATGAACATGCAAAATATATTTTTTAATGTAAACTCATAAATACCTATACTTGAAAAATTATACCACTTGGTAGCATCATGTGTGATAGACGAATTTTCACTCTTTGTGAAATTTATATACTTCCTTTCTAAATAGGGTTCAGTCCTATAGCTATATTTGATCCTGAATAATTTTGGGGGTTGATAAGTGGGTATAGATTAATCTATAATGTCCATGATTTTTGAAACTATATAAGTTACTTAGTCTATGTGTTAATAGTTATTAAAAGGATATTGAGATGTATAGAGCTAGATGATAGCCCACAAAATTGGTTTTCTTATCTAGTGAATTTTAAATAGCATATTAAGCTAGGATATCTTTGTTATTTTGGAGAAGGAAAATAATTTGATTCAGTTTAAAAAGTCTAGGCTTTAACTGGCAACCCAAATTACCAGGTGACATTTAATTGAATCTAAGATTGAATCAGCAGAAGAGTCATGGGTACTTGAATGATGTTTCATGTCAGTGGCTGTTAAGTTATTCTTCAAATCTGGCAAATAAGACCTTTTCATTTTGCATTTCAGGGATGGTTTGCCTTATCACAAAATTAATGATCTAAATATTGAGTGAAATATTTAAAAATAACTTTTGACTAATTAGGGAATTCATAGTGTGTTTACTCTATGATGGTTTATTTCTACAAAAACTGGCCTGTTTCATTATTTTTATGAAACCCAAGCTCATTGTTATTTGGACTTTGTGTTCTAAACAAGAACTGAAAAACTACACAAAGATATTTACACTTTCAGAAACTAAGAATATACCCCAGAGAAGGGAACTATCACTTCTAAACATACCTACATACAATGTAAGCAGAATACATGCTTTTAACTTAATAAACCTTTAACCTTGAAAGCTAAGTATTTGACTACAATTTTTCTGTTAACTACAAGGCAATACCTTGGTAGTATCATGCTTGGGGTGGTTTACCTTGTGTGATAGGAATGATCTCCCTCTCCTCAACATACAATAATTCAGGGTTATGAGCCATATTTAATAATCAAGACATTATTGAAATAAAAAGTTTGTCCTTTATAATTCAGTTTATGTGTTTAAGATTTTAGTCCTACAACCTAGCTCATATGTAAACAAATGGTAAAATACATGTTTTTGTTTCTCAAGACTGATTTATGCATGTTTTAATTGTCGGATGCACCTAGTTTACTATGATTCAGTGAACTGTTCATACAGGCTGAACAATGCAGTTAAAGAAAAACATGGAGAAAGCACTGCCACATAACACATCACTATACTGGTTAAGCTTTGAAACATTAATCAAAGCACATTAAACACTGAATTTGGAGAGTTTGGATGAACAAAAAGGATCTCTGAAAATTGATTGAAAGGAAAAGAGTCTAGCACCAGAGACCTGTAATCACAGTGGCTTGTGCTGCAAGATGCTGACCATTGCCATAGCAACAGACTGTGTTTTGTTACATCATGGAAATCAGGAGTGTGTGAGTTATAAGTGCCACATCCCACCCAGGGGACAAATACAAAGCCATTATGAGAGAGGGTAATATAAGATGTAGTCATAGGTAAAGATGAGCATTTTGCAAAGGGTAATAACAAAAGCACACGAAGATAGATGAACAACTCATGAAAATTCCAGTCGATTTTTGTAAGTGCAGCTTTCATTTGTAAACATTTTTAATAACTGTTATCACTGGCTTATTTTTTTTGATCTTCTTTTTTTTTTAAATAAGACAAAACAGTGAGCAGCCTCAAAAAGAAAGTTCAAATGTTTTCCTGTTTTATTTCCTAAGACCTATATTTTATACTACTGTCAACTCTAAGTAGTCTATAAAAGATTCTTAACTTTAATACATAGTAAAGATTACACTCATCAAATATCAGTCCACATTTATATCGTGGGATATATATGTTACATATTGAATGTGCATGTTCTAAACGTGTGTACGTGTATCCCATTATTATGAAGTGCAGTGGAGTCAAATGTATTGATGCATTATTCAGTTTTTTCAAAACCTTAGGATATTCAGAGTTGCATTTCCAATAATGGTTGACTAAGGTCCAAGTGGACCAACATTGCCCCAGATAGCAATGATCAAATT
This sequence comes from Cheirogaleus major, assembly GCA_963574435.1. Classification (NCBI taxonomy): domain Eukaryota; kingdom Metazoa; phylum Chordata; class Mammalia; order Primates; family Cheirogaleidae; genus Cheirogaleus; species Cheirogaleus major. The sequence continues at coordinate 6,318 of CAUYPO010144241.1, read as the reverse complement.
TAGATGCAATACAAGAAGCAGCTGCCTGAAGGCACTGGGGAATGAAGAAAAGTAAGCAGGCATGGAATACACATTCTGAAGAATGTCGTATGGCATAAGGTCTCCAGCATTGTTTCTACCAGAGGGAAAAGAGCAGTGAGCACACATGGAGCTGGGCAGTAGGAAGCCGTGGAAGGATCACAGTCTTTCTGGCCCCAGGAGCCACAGTTAGGAAGCAGGGCAATTCAGCCACATTGAAAATAGGGTAAGATAGCGATAACAATGTTCTGTGTTATATCTTGTATTTTTTCTGAAAAGTCCAGGGAAACAATCCCAGATTTCTTTCCTTGAACCATGCAAGAGTAGAACAGACTCAGAGAAACTGAGAGACCATGGATCTAAACTGAGATTGGAGCTACTGTCCAAGAAACAATTTGTGGTCATTTAAGTTAATTGCATGCTAAAATAAAAGAAACATTACTTACAGAAAATAACAGATTTCAGAGTTTCCCCATCTTAATATTGATAGTATCTAAGATACTGTCAATAGATAATTTTCAAAAATAGGTAAAATCATGAACCTTTTAGAGATATAAATGAACACATGTGAAATATTTTATTTTACTCATTGAACTAGACCAATTTTATAATTGGTTCAAAAGATGTATCGGGAATATAGAAATAAATAGTCAAATGGGGCAAAAATTTGTTTTCTCCCCCACAGCAGAGAGGGAAGTCAATTGAACCTTTACTAGACAGGGCAGAAGTTGCAGGTCTTAGGGCTATCCACAACTTACAAAACTATAAACTAACTCAAGGATGATGAAAGACTAAAATCAAAAACCCTGGTGAGTGTCCTTTAAACAGTGTATAGTTTTCTATTGATATACTTTATTTTTTGCTAAACTTAATCCAAAATTTCCTAACATAGAGAGGATGAAGAGATTGGTATACATTCTCAATTGAAAAGACAAATGAGATCAACTTCAAGATGGTCCCGAAGTTGGAATTAGGAAATAAAGGCTTTGAGAGTCACAAAAAATATCCTGAAATGTAACAGAAAATTAGTTTTTCAATTTTTTTAAACAATTTATAGAACATCTCATCAGAGAACTAGAAATAATAAAAAAGGAAAAAAGGAAATTCTAGAACTGAAAACTGAAATACCTGATATAAAAATTAGCTAGAGATTTAACAACTGAATGAAGATGAAGTAGAAAAATATCAGTGTACTTGAATATAGACAGTTAGTAATTATAAAAGCTGAAGAACAAAGAGAAAAAAGGATTGAAACAACAAAGTGATTCATGGACCTATTGGATAATATCAAAGGGTATAAAATCATTAAATTGGAGTTTAATATGCACAGAAAAGAGAAAAATATCTAAGGTAATGGCCTCAATTTTTAATATTTGATAAAAGATATCAAGTTATAGATTCAAGATTCTCAGCACCAAGTAGAATAAATACAGAAAAGGTCACACGTATACATATCATAGTCAAACTGTTAAAAGCCAGATATAAAGAATAAATCTTGAAAGCATCAAAAGAATAAAAACCCATAACATAAAGTGGAACAATGATTCAATTAGTAGGACATTTATTGGAAGGAATCATAGAGACTAGAGAACACCGAAGCAATATCTTTAAAGTGTCGAAAGAAAGATAAAATGTCACCCCAGGATTTTGTGTCAAACAAAAATTTCTTACAAAAATGAAATGGTAAAAGATATTTTTAAATATTGGAAAGATAAAATAATTAATTACAAGAATATTGTCACTACAAAAATCATAAATAGTTGTTTAGATTGAAGGAAAATTACACCAGATTGAAACATGAGTTGCCAGAAGGGTAGGAAGAACATCAGAAATGATAACTCTCTTGATACACATAAAATATTATTAATAAAAGTTTATCCTTCATACTCTGAGTTTCTTTCTAATTTATATGAGTGCTTAATGAAAAAAATTTGTGAGGTTTATAATATATATAGAATAATGTATATAACAATAATAACATAAAAATATAGGGTGGTATAAATGATCTAAGGTTACTTTTAATATTTTAAAGAAGTATTGTAACATTAGTTCTAAGTAGATGATATCCAAAAAGCAAACAAAAAAACATTTGTACCCCCTTAATATTTTGAAATAAATAAAAAAATTTCATTTGGAAAAAATAAGTTGAATTGTAAATGTATTGAAATAATGTAACAAAAGGCAAACAAAGAGAAATAGGAATAAAAAGTATATAAAAGTATATAAAAACATGTAAAAGAAAAAATAATATGATTGTAAATCTAAATCAATCATAGTGATAGTTACATTAAATGTTAATACTAAGGAAATCCAATTATAAGACAAATTATCATAAAGAATAAATAAGAGATACTACTTAAATATAATGGCATAGATAGTTTGAAAGTAAATGGATGGAAAAAATACACCATGGAAACAGTAAACAAAGATAGCTGGAAGGGCCACATTAATATTAGGTAATACAGATGTCAAGATGGAGTATTACTAGAGATTAGGAAGAATATTTGATAATGATAGAAGTATTGATATATCAGAAGGAACTTATGGTTATAATTATGCATCTACTATCAGAGCTTCCAAATACATGAAGTAAGTATTGACAATTTAAAGGAAGCTGATTACTAGCCTTAATGACAACCAAGCTTTAATACTTATGTGCACATATAGTAGTAACATTCACTGAGTGTTGGGAAGGTGGGAGCGGGGAGGAAGGGATGGGTATCTTCACACCTAATGGGTGTGGTGTACACTGTCTGTAGGATGGACACGCTTGAAGCTCTGACTCAGATGCGGCAAAGGCAACATATGTAACCTAAACCTTTGTACCCCTGTAATATGCTGAAATAAAAATAAATTTTTAAAAAAGTTCTATTCCTAAAGTATATACACAACTTTTCCAACTCATTACTAAGAAGACATTCAACCCAAAAAAATAAATGGGTAAAACATGGGAAGAGATACTTCACACAATAAGATACACGAATAACAAAAAGATCCATGAAAAGGTGTTCAATATTGCTATTCATTAAAAAAATGGAAATGTACCTATTTGATGGCGAGTACATGTGAAGCCCATTTTTCTGATCTTGTGTCACCTCACTTTGGATAATAGGCTTAAGCTTAATCCAGGATAATATAATAAAATGCAACCAAAATGTTTGTACTTTCATATTATCTTGAAATAAAATAAAAATGTAAAAAAAAAAATGGAACTGTATTTACAAGAATGGCTAAAATTAAATAGCCTGACAATTCCAAGTGTCAACAAAGGTATGGAACAACTGTAACTCTTAGATATTGCAGATGGGAGTGCAAAGTGATTCAGCCAATTTGAAAAGAAGTTTGAAAGTTTCTTATAAAGCTAAACATATATTTTCCACATGACCTATCCATTCCGTTCTGATGTATGGAATCTAAGAGAAATGAAAACTTATGTTTACACAAAGCCATGCATGTGAATGTTCATAACAGTTTTACTTATAGTAGCCCCAAACTAGAGAGTACCCAGATGTCCATTAACTAGTGAATAAACAAATCCTAGCATAGTCATACAGTGAAATTCAACTCAGTAATAAAAAGAATATGCTACTGAAACATGAAACAGCATGGATGAAGCTCAAAATTATTTTCCTAAATGAACGAAGCCAGGTACAAAAGGCTACATATTATATAATATTATCTATATCATATTCTATTAAAATCAAAGCTTGGATGACTCTGAACAGATCATTGATTGCTGAGGATTGGGAGTGGGAGAGTATTTACTGCAAAGGAGCATGAGGGAAGCTTTTTAGGAGATGTAAATGTCCTATATTTTCATTGCGGTAATGAATCCACAAACAAATATATTTAACAAAATTCATCAAAAGGCATTATTATGGCATAAATATTTGTGTCCCTCCAAAATTCATGTTGAAATTTAATCTCTGTTGTGGTGGTATGTTGGTGGGCCTTTTGGACAGTGATTAAGTCATGGGGGCATTGCCCTCATAGATGGAATTAATACCCTTATAAAAGAGGCTTCAGAGAGACCTCTGGCCCTTCCAGCTCTTCAGCCATGTGAGGACACAGGCTTCCCCCACTTCCCCTTTGGAGGACTCAGCCACAAGGCACATCTTGGAAGATAGAGCCAGGCCTCACCAGATGTTGAATCTACCAGCACCTTGATCTGGGACTTCCTAGCCTCAGGAACCGTGAGAAATATATTTCTATTAATTATACATAACCCAGTCTGTGATATTTTGTTATAACAGCAGAAATGAACTAAACAGAAATCAGAACTGAGAAGTGGGATGTATTACTAACAAATGCCTACAGATGTGTAAGTGGCTTTGGAACTGGGTAATAGTATAGGCTGGAGGAGTTTGGAAGTGGATGCTAGAAAGAGCTCATCTTGTCACGGACAGAGTTTTAAAGCAATTTCTGGAGAGGGCTAGGAGAGGAGGAGAGTTGTAGAGAATTTTAATCAGAAAGGTGACTTACGTGGTCATGACCAAAATGCTGATAGAAATATGGACATTAAGGCCATTCTTATCAGGTCTCTTTTTTGGCCATTTTTTGTAATGGCCATTCCAAAGGGAATAAGATGATATCTCACTGTGGTTTTAATTGGCATTTGATTTAGATGCTATTTAGATGTGAATTTGGACTTAGACTTTAAAATTGATGTCGGAACAAGACCTTTGGGACTTTGAGATGGAATAATATATTTTGCATGTGAGAAACATATCAAATTTGGGGAGCCAGGGGTAAAATTGCTATGGTTTGAATATGTGTGTCCCTCTAAAATTCATGTTGAAACATAATCCCCATTGTGTTGGTACTAAGAGGTAGGGCCTTTGGGGAAGTGATTAAGTCATGAGGGATCTGCCCTCAGGATTGGGATTAATACCCTTATAAAAGAAGTTTCAGAGAACTTCTTGGCCTTTCCATCTCCTTGATCACATGAGGACACAGTGTTTAACCTCTTCCCCTTAGTGAGATGCAGCAATAAGACACCAACTTAGAAGGTGAGAGTAAGCCCTTACCAGACACCAAATCTTCCAACATTTTGATCTTGGAATTCCTAGTCTCCAAAGCTGTGAGAAATAAATTTCTATTATTTCTAAATTAAGCAGTCTTTGGTATTTTGTTATAGCAGCATGAATGGACTAACCCAAACTCACTTTAAAAGTTTTATTTATTTCATTGTAAATAATACTTGAATAAAACCAAATTTTTAAAAATCCTTGCATTTTTAGGTTGCTGATGCTGAAATAATATACAATTTAATTATATCATTAAATATACTTAGAAATTAAAGTACCACATTTACATAAGTTATTGAGAAAAGTTGAATTTTTACTGATTATAAATGAGATGATTTAAAATTTATTATAAAAGGGCTATTTAATATTTGAAACAATGTTAGTGTTCATCTTATTATTTTAATGATATTTGTCTGAAACCAAGAATTCTGCATGAATTGGCAAGGAAACTAAAAAGTAATGCTAGTATGTTGCATAGGTAATATTTTGATTCTATTAAATTCAGCCTGAAATGACTGAATCAAAAGTGTTATCTAGAGACTCATTTATATTAGTCATTGAAACATACTAAAATTCATTTAAATGCTGTCTTCCATTTTATTTAAGATGAATAAAGAAATACAGAAAATATTTTAGTAGTAAGGAGTCCAGTTTTCATACAATTGTCTTAAGAAAATGACTATCATAATTTAACAAACCTAATAAAAATAGCACAGGTTTTATTGTTCAGAAAACATCTCATTTTGAAGCCTGGATTTATTCTCATATGATCTTACAAGAGTTACGGAAATGTAAAAACCCGTGTTCCTAACAGTAGAAAGGAGGACCAGAAGAAATGCAGGGACCACCAGAAGCTGGAAAAGACAGGAATTGGATTCTCCCCTGGAGCCTGCAGAAGAAACCAGCCCTATGGAGAGTCAAGTGCAGTACAGTGGGACTAGTTTTAAATTTCTGACCGCCACACCTCCAGACTTACTGACATATTATTTTCCTATAGCTTTTGTAACATATTACCACAAACGTAGTGATATAAAGCAGCACTGATTGATTATCTGAGAGTCTAGGGGTCTGAAATTTAAAACTAGTCCCTTCTGTAGGGCTGGTGTCTTCCGGAGGCTTCAGGGAGAATCCAGTACCTGCCTTTTCCAGCTTCATGAGCCCATCTGCACTCCCTGTCACCCATCTCCACCTTTAGAGCCAGCGTAGCACACTAAGACCTCTTTCTCTCTAACCCTGACCTTCCTGCCTCACCTTATAAGAACACTTGTGATTA
>CAUYPO010144239.1:0-10282 GCA_963574435.1 Cheirogaleus major | reverse complement strand
GCAGCTCGGGGAGCAGGGCGACCGTGGGACTGCAGCTCGGGGAGCAGGGCGACCGTGGGACTGCAGCTCGGGGAGCAGGGCGACCGTGGGACTGTAGCTCGGGGAGCAGGGCGACCGTGGGACTGCATCTCGGGGAGCAGGGCGACCGTGGGACTGCAGCTGGGGAGCAGGGCGACCGTGGGACTGCAGCTCGGGGAGCAGGGCGACCGTGGGACTGCATCTCGGGGAGCAGGGCGACCGTGGGACTGCAGCTCGGGGAGCAGGGTGACCGTGGAACTGCACAGAGCTGCAGCCACAGGTGCCTCTGGCAGTCTCTGCGCCTCCCTTGACAATGGTGGAGAAGAAGATTGGAACATTGTTTCTCTTCTGATCTCTGCTTCTGCTCTTAAAAGTATGTTTGACTGAAATGATAGTGACAGTGTTATGTAATGATGGAAATGACAGATAAACAATGGAATGGCTTATTTTATTCTAATTATGGTGTTTCTTTTTAGGAGCAGACATTAAAGACAAATTAAAATGTTATGACTTTGATGTGCATACAATGAAGACACTAAAAAACATTATTTCACCTCCCTGGGATTTCAGGGAATTTGAAGTAGAAAAACAGACTGCAGAAGAAACGGGGCTTACGCCATTGGAAACCTCAAGCAAAACTCCAGATTCCAGACCTTCCTTGGAAGAAACCTTTGAAATCGAAATGAATGAAAGTGACATGATGTTAGAGACATCCATGTCAGACCATAGCACATGACTCTAGACAGTGGTCCTATCCCCTTTGTCCCAATGTGGGTCAGTACTCCCTCCCCTCCTTGCCAGGGCTCAGGAGTTTCCCACTCCCTAAGAGGAACCCAAACCACATCCCTACATTTAGGAACAGAGACCTGCCTTAAGAGACTGGATCACATGCCTTTGCAACAGACATGTTCTGATTCCCTGAACCTACAAAATAATTGTATGTAGTGGAATAAAGAAGGTAAACCATCTCTTGATGTCTATTTTATTTTTCAGTAAAGTTTTATTTTGGACTAATTTTAGATTTACAGAAAAATTGCAGAGACAGTACAAAGAGCTGGGTGCCTCTCACCCAGCTCCCCTACTGTTGACGTCATACATTGAACGTGTGTCACGAGTAGGAAACCAACATTGGTAGTTACTGCTGCCTAAATGCCAGACTCTCTTTGGATTTCACCAATTTTCCCCTGATATCCTCTTTTTGTCCCAGGATCCAGTCCAGGTACGTGCTGCATTTAGTCATCACGTCTCCTTTGCGTTCTCTCGTTGGTGACAGTTTCTCACACTTCCCTTGGTTTTCATGACCTTGACGGTTTTGAGGAGTATTGGTTGGGCAGTCTGTAGAATACCCCTCAATTTGAGTTTGTTTGATGCATTCCACATGATTGAACTGGAAATATGGATTTTGGAATAAAATACCACAGAAGTGAAGCACCTTTCTCCTCACATATGGGCTTTCTTATTTGTTGTTCCATTCATAGAGCACACACAGAGTAGCTATAGCATAATTCTGGAGGGCCCTGGGATTTTGAGAAGGATCAGTGAGCACTGGCTTCGACTTAAGGTCACCAGCTGCACTGGCCCCTAAAGAGAGTCAGCCTCTCCTGTGAAGCTTTGCAGCCAAGCATTGACTTCTGTAGCTATGAAAGTCCTGGACGGCATCTTCTTCCACTAGAAGGCTGTTTCATCTACGTTGAAAATCTGTTGTTAGTGTAGCGACAGTGATCACAGCCTTTGTCAATGATCATAGCCTGATCTTCTAGATCGGTGCTCCCCAGCCTTTTTGGCACCAGGAACCGGTTTCACGGAAGATAATTTTTCCATGGATGAGGGGAGGTGGAGCTCAGGTGGTGATGTGAGTGATGGGGAGCAGCTATGAAGCTTTGCTCCTTGCTCACCTGCCACTCACCTCCTGCTGTGCGGCCCAGTTCCCAAGTTTTATGGAAAATAATTTTTCCACGGCCAGAATGTGGGGTGGGGGCCTGTAGACCGGTGGTGGTCCACAGCCCGGGGCTTGGGGACTGCAGTTCTGGATAATCTGCTGCAGCTTCCACATCAGCACTTGCTGCTTTACCTTCACTTTTATGTCATGGCAACGGCTGCTTTCCTTAAACCTCATGAGCCAACCTCTGCTGGCTTCCACCTTTTCTCTGCAGCCTCCTCACCTCTCAGCCTTAAGAGAATTGAAGAGAGTTAATACCTTGCTCTGGATTCGGCTTTGGCTTAAGGGAATGCTGTGACTGGTTGATCTTCACTCAAACTTTCTTCCTATCAGCGATAGACTGTTTTGCTTCCATATCTTCTGTTTACTAGAGAGAAAGCACTTTTAATTTCCTTCAAGAACTTTTCCTTTGCATTCACAACTTGGCTAACAGGGCAAGAGGCCTAGGGTTCTGCCCATCTTGGCTTTCAACGTGCCGTCTTCACTTTGGGGCCATTATTTCTTCAAATATTTTTTCTGCCCCTCTCTCTCTTCTCTTCTTGGGATTCCTGCATGTGTCTGTTGTGTTTCGCAGTGCCCCACAGGTCCCTTAGTTCAATTCATTTTTCTTTATTTGTGCTCAGACCAAATGATGTCAGTTGCCTGTCTTCAAGTTTGCTGATCTTTGTCCTGCCTCAAATCTGCTGCTGCTACCTTCCAGTGAAATTTTTAATTTCAGCTGTTGTATTTTTCAGTTTTATAATTTCTCTATATTGATGTTGTCTATTCATACACCACTTGCCTGTTTCCTTCAGTCCTTTCCTCCTAGTTTCTATTAGCCCTTTCAGCATATTTAATATAATTGATTCACATCTTTGTCTAGGCATTCCAACATCTAGGCTTCCTCAGTGACAGTTTCTGTCAAATTCTTTTTTCCTGTGATTTATCCATATTTTCTAGTGTGTGTGCTTTGTAATTTTCAGTATTGTAATATGGTAGCTCTGGAAATCAGATTCTCCTTCAGGGATTGGTTGTTACTTGTTGAGGGCTATGGTTGTCCATTTGTATAGTGAATTTTCTTAATTTATTTTTGCAAAGTCTGTATTCCTTTTTGTCTTGTAACTGAAGTTCCTGTTTTGCTGTCTCCCTGGTCAGCCTGTGACCTGTTTGAAGTTCTTGGGGAAAAGCTGCTATAAATGAAAGCATACCCAACATGAAAAAAGAAAGTACACGAGAAAATGGGGAGGGGAGTGGCATTCAAAAACCACTTCCCTATAAACTGTCCTCATTGGAAGCGCTACTGCTACGTCTGTGGAAGAAAAACATACAAATGTGAAGCGGGTTTTGATGCCGCCCCAGCAGTTGAGCCTTGAAGACCGGCTAGGAACCACACAGCTGAGCCTCGGACACCGCGCCAGGGTCTTTTATACGCGGATGCCTCAACCAGCGCGGACGGAGAAGGGCGTCGCTGGCTGCGAGCCCCGAGGCGCGGATCCCACGCGGCCTGGGCCCGGCCCGTGACGCGGGGGCGCCGGGGTCCCGCCCGCCGCCGGCTCTCGCGTGACTCTCCTCCGGGAAGAGTTCACGACCAGCTTCACCGAGTATCGGGGCGGCCGTCCCGCGCTCCCGGGGACTGACCTGGCCCCTGGCGGCCTCGGCACGTAGCCCCCGCCGGAGCAGCCCAGCGAACCTGGGAGCCCTGGGCTCGAGGTCACGACCCGAGGTCACGACCCGAGCCCTGCCTCGCGCCCCCGGCTAGCAGGGAGACAGCGCCCAGCCCGCGGAGAGTGGGGGACCGCCGACGTCCGAACGGGGCGGGGGAGGAGCGTCAGCCGCCGAGTTCTCGCGAGGTTTCAGCCTCGCGCTGGCGGCGACGGCTCTGTGGCGGACGCGGGATGCGGTCTCAGGAGGGCGTTGGAAGCCCGGGGACGGCTGTTGCTGTCCGGGGCCCGAGCGGGAGGGAAAAGCTGTCGGCCCTAGAGGGCCAATTCCGCCATGAGTCGCCGCGGCAAGAGCCTGAGACCCCGCCAGCCTCATCTTCGGGCTGCGGGGGTGGCGTTGGCAAACATCACGAGGAGAAGACTACGGCGCTGAGCAAGGTGGGGCGGTGCGGGAAACATCGCGAGGAGAAGAGTACGCTCTGGAGCGGGGTGGGGCGGGGCGGCGAGTAAATGGGAGGGACGAAGAAGGGGCTTACGAAGGGGAGAGGCGAAGGGGCGGGGCCTGGGCGGGATGGCGGGGCAGGAGGCCGCCTGCGCCGGTGTGGAGAGGCGGGGCATCGGGAGGGGCAGGCCGTGCCAGCGTGGAGGGGCCGGGGCGGGACGTAGCGGCGGGGGCGGGGTCAGCGCGGGGCGGAGGGAGGGGCGGGGCCAGCGCTGACGCGGCGGCCTGGCTCTCCCCAGGTGGTCGTCCGGCGGCTGCCCCCCAGTCTCACCCAGGCGCAGCTGGAGGAGGAGCTGCGCCCGCTGCCTGCGCACGATTACTTCGAGTTCTTCTCGGCCGACCTCAGGTGCGCGGGGGCGGGGCGCCGCAGGTGGCCCCGAGCGGCGGGCCCCGCAGACCGCGAGCGAGTGTGCCTCGCCTAGCGGACCGCACGGGGCCCGTCCTCGGGTGTTGGGCATCCATGCCTCAGTCCTGAGCACCGCGTGACGACAGTGGAGTCACACAGGCGTCCCCTGGCGAGTTTCCGCAGCCCCTGGCACCGGGGCGGGACCTTTTCCGCGCCCTTTCCCGGCTGGTGACGAAGTGACTGTGACGCCGTGCCCCTCACTGACAGGACCCCAGCTCAGACTGTCGCAGGGGCCGTCTCGCTGCGTTTGTTTGTATTGTCTTCGTTGTCATTTGTTACCCTTGTCTTCAGTGTCATGATTTCTCATTCATGGTGGTTGTATAAACTTTCTGTTTTTTATTTCGTTATTTTTATTTTAACTCTTTAAATTAAATAGAGACGGGGTCTCGCTCTTGCTCAGGCTGGTCTTGAACTCCTGAGCTCAAGCCGTCCTCCCGCCTCAGCCTCCCAGGGTGCTGGGATTACAGGCCGTGAGCCACCGCGCCCAAACGTTCTTTTAGAATAAATACCTTCCAACAAAAATGTCAGTCCATGCAAAGTAAAATATCACTAATTAGTAAACATAGATATGGTTATAAAAAACCTTACAGATGATTTTCAAATGACTGGAGTTTAGAAAAACAGGTACAGAGTGACTTGGGTTGGAATTCCAGTCCCACCTCTTTACTGACTGCACCCTCTGCAAGTGCCTGATTTCTCTGAGCCTCAGTGCTCTCATCTGTGAAATGAGATTGAAAGTTCCTGCTTGTGAAGGAAATTGGTGGCTGTGAGGGGATGAAGGCCTAGTTCTCTATGTAGACTCCTCATCTTGTACCACAGTAAATACTGCTTTAAAATACCTAAAAGTGTTCTCTAGATCAATAAACAATCTCTTTTACAGTATAGCATTTTATTCTATGAACAAGTCATGGCTAGCATTGTATTCCAGTCACCATGCATTAGGAATGACCCTTGAATAACCTTCCTTTGAGTTTGCAACCTCTGAGGACTGTACTTGCACCCTGGCTCTGTGCAGAGAAGCTAACCTAAATTATTTCCCTCAAGTAATTAAAAAGATCTGAGTTAATGGTGGGTTTGTTTTTGCTAAAGAATATCCAGATTGTTATAATTAACTAAGACATGATTCTTTAGTATAAACGTTTTACCTGAAGTAATTTGTTGTATCCAGAAAAGAAAACAAAGGCTAAATTAAAGGAGTGTTTTATCTCGTACTAACCATCACTGTTCTCTCTCATTTTAGTCTTCATCCTCATCTCTACTCGAGAGCATACATTAATTTTAGAAACCCTGATGACATCCTTCTTTTTAGAGATCGTTTTGATGGATATATCTTCATTGACAGTAAAGGTTGGATCATTTGTTTTTATAAACTCTTTATTATAATCTGTAAGTATATTAATGAAGTTTTGATGGAATGTTTGTGAGTTTTAATTAAGAAGTTCTCAGAGACTAAAACAAGATCATAAATTTTTATTATGTTACTGTAAATATGTGCTGATATTAAAATTTAAATTATATTTAAACCAAAAAATTCCAGAAATCCTATGTAATAGTGACAACCTATTGATGTATTATCATTTATATTTTCATATAAATGAGTTTTCTGGATATGACCTTTATATTTTCATGTTCCACAACTAAATTATTTTACCGTGTGTGATAGGAATTCTCTAAAATGCATTGTACACTTACATCTGTGTCTTCATGATTGTACCATTTCTTGGTAACGTGAGGAAGAGGAGATGTGATGGTGAACCTCGGGCACCAGCAGCTGTTCAGCAGCGACATTTACCTCTGTGTGTTTCCAAGTCCCTGTGCTTCTGGGGTTCTGCTTTTGATATTTTTCCTGTCTCCTCTTCACCACCGTTTCCACTGCTGTCAAGTCTGTGTACCTCTCACAGCAAACTGTTTTCTGCCCTTCCCTCCTTCGCCAGCCAACCTCTTCCTGCCCCCGGCACTGAAGTGTTTTCTTCTCCACTAAGGGATAACAAACTAGAAAAGATTGTAAAAGAGTGACTAAGTTGAGGGCCAAGACATTTCCCGTGAGTAAAATCAAGTTCAATGCTTAAACTATTTGACATTTCTGTTGATTGCTCATTTATTCAGTAATATATTCAGTTGCCTTTTTTTACTTTTAAAAAATGTTGGCAAAATATGCATAACAACATTTATTGCCACGCTGTTTTCCACAGCAGCTGCACCATTTTCTGTTCCCACCAGAGCACACAAGGGTTCCAGTCACTCCACATCCTCACCAACACTTATTTATAACATTAGCCAGCATCGTGGATTTGAGGTGATATCTCATTGTAGTTTCCATTTGCATTTCCCTACCCATTATTGATGTTGACCATTTTTTCATGTGCTTATTGGCCATTTGCATATAATCTTTGGAGAAATATCCACTGAAGTCTTTTGCCCATTTTTTAAATTGGACTATTTAGTTGTTAGTCGTTGAATTGTAGGAGTTCTCTGTACATTCTGAATATTAACCCCTTATTAGATGTATGATTTGCAGATATTTCCACCCATTCCATAGGTTGCCTTTTCACTCTGTTGATTATGCCTTTTGATGCCCAGCAGCTTTTAATTTTGATATAGTTCAATTTATTATTTTTACTTTAGTTCCCTTTGCTTTTGGTGTCATATAAGAAGCCATTATCAGCCTAATGTTATGGAGGTTTTCTTCCATGTTTTTTTCTAAGCATTTTATAGTTTTAAGTCTCACATTTAGGTTTGGTTCATTTTGAGTTAATTTTTGTATGCGATATTAGGTAAAGGTCCAAATTCATTTTTTTGCATGTGGATATCTAGTTTTCCCAATACCGGTTTGTGAAAAGACTGTCCTTTCCCCATTGAATGGTCCTGGGACCCTTGTCGAAATCATTTGACCATGTATACAAGAGTTTTTCTGGGTTCTCTATTCTGTCCCACTGGTGTGTTCGTCTATCTTTATGCCAGTACCACACTGTTTAATTACTGTAGCTTTGTAGGAAGTTTGAAGTCGGGCAGTGTGCTGCCTGCCATTCAGTGAGTGTCCACTGCATGCCAGGCACTGTGGGCGCAGCAGTGAGTGGACGCTTTCCTGCGGTCCAGTGCCCTGCGTTCCTCCTGATTCTTGACTTTGTTCTGGATAGTTGAGGTTGACACAAAAATATCTTCCAGATGAACGAGAGTTAAAATGTCATGGTCACCTGACCCTAAATGACAAGTTTAAAAATGGTTACTCAGTGGGTTTAGTACTGAGGTAGAAATATTCCATTTGTTGATTAAGCATATAGCAGATTCTCTTAGTGAACGTTTCTCTTGTGTTTGTTTCCCCGCCATATAATGACAAAATCGGTTTCTAGTGACTTCCATTCTCAACTTTCATACTAGAAACTAATCTTACCTAGAATATTATATATACCCTTTCAAGCCCCTCCTTTAGTCCTGGGTCTCTTCTGAGCAAAGTAATTTCCTTAACTTATGTAATAGATTGATAACCTCTTAGAAAGTTTAAGATGTAGCTAAGAAATCTGATTATTTAAAGGTAATCCAATGATAAATTATTTGGTGTAGGGAGGTAGAGAGGTCAGGTTTATTGAGGTATAAGTTACATATGGTAAAAATTATCCTTTTAAAGTGAAAAATTTGATGGATTTTGAGTGTATTCAGTTATATCACCACCACCACGTGATGAGTCATTTCATTTAATAAATAATTGCTGCTCCTACCACCAGTTCATACTTGGTTTAAATCTGGAGTTTGACATGCTGAGGTTGTGGGTGCTTGAAAACATGATTAAGTCGTAATTTAAGCAGTAGCGAAGCATGTCATCATTATACCTAACCCTTCAGTAAGCTGGATCATAGTTTTCCGAAATGAATATAATAGAATTTCAGAATGGTTTGGAATGTGTTTCCTGTTAAAGGCCTAGAATATCCTGCGGTGGTGGAGTTTGCGCCATTCCAGAAGATAGCCAAGAAGAAGCTGAAGAGAAGAGATGCCAAGACCGGAAGCATCGAAGATGGTGAGTCCTTTGCAAGTGTCAAGTTAAGTACACTGATCCAACATAATTCCCTGCTGTAGTTGGGGAAGGTTATGCTTATTTTCCTTTTCTTTTTTTAAATTTATAGATCCAGAGTATAAGAAGTTCTTAGAAACTTACTGTGTGGAGGAAGAGAAGGCCAGTGCCAACCCTGAAACTCTGCTGGGAGAGATAGAGGCAAAGACACGAGAACTCGTTGGTCTGTGTGCTCATTTCTTCTGTTTTCCTTATTGAGATGTTTATTTATAGAGTATTTATTTCTTTTTCATGATTATGACAAAAATTGAAACTTGTTATGGGCTTAGCAGAAATTAGCAGAGTATTTTCCAGTTTTGACAAAAGAATGGCAAGACAGCAGTTCGGGAAAGTATTTCTGAGCATTTGTTGAGGGAGAGCCCCTGATTTTTTAGTTAGGGTCATTTTGTTTTAAGTTATAGTGCTTGTGAATGAGCAGCGGCAAGGACAGGTAAGCACTCTGCACCTGCTGTGTCAGGGAAGGAGCATTGTGTCACAAAGTCACAGTCGGTGTCTTTGCAAAGAGCAGTGTCCAGGATGCCTCGGGAACCCAGAAGAGTGAGACTCTGCTCATGTATGAGGTCACCCTGCTGCTGTTCAAAAAAATTTCCGAACCCCCTGAGCAAGCCAAACAAACTCAGGGAGTTTGTAAAGCCAGCCAGAGCACAGAACCTGGTTTGAATCCAGCCTTCAGCCCTGCACCTGCCAGTGATATATTTTAGAAATGATTATCTCCTCATAGCAGTGCCCCAAAACTGAAGCATAGACATGAAACTCCACTGTCCATCAACAGGCAGCCTGCTGTGGTTTCGTCCCAAGCACACCTGGTAGTGTCTCTCCTCTCTGTCAGTCTCCGCTCACCCATCAAGGCTCATTGACATGACAGTCACACCGTTTATAATTTATCTTCTGATTTGTTGATCTCCCTCTACTCCCTCTATATAAACTCCTCTCTTGCTTCATCTCTCCACTTCCCCAGGGGAACTATGTTTTCTTCTTTGCAGTTATAGCACAGAGGAGTTAGGAATGAATGAATGTTTGTTGGATAAATTGATAAGAAAGGTTAATGTTATTGAAATAGTTCACTAATATTCTTCTTTAGTCTAGAAATGAAGTTTTTATGTTTTATAACAGCTGATTTAATATGTGGCTCAAAGGGTTTTTAATCACTGAGGTAAATACTGAGCTTGTCCTCCTATCTGTGGTCCTGGCTCGCTCAGAGGCGGCACCGTAGGGCCTGCAGCTCGTGGGGCACCCAGTGTCCAGGCCAGGTCAGAGGTCGGGCACGAAAGGTGAGGGTCAAGTTAGAGTCTGTGGAAGTGTTGATTCCTTGGTGGTGGTGCCTGTTTGATGAGCAGGATCAACAGTGCCATGCAGGTCACTTTCCAAACTATAGTCTAGAGTTTTCATGTCACCCTGATTTTTATGGAGTGTATATTATAAGAAATTACAGGAATCCAAGTTGCTAAAAACTATTGTCTGGAAAGTAGAAAAGGAAAAAATAGAATATGTATTGAATCAAAGTGAACATATAAATATGTTATTTAATGATTTAAGTAAGGTATCTGAAAAACTGTGAAGAGATAATCAATAACATTGGGGAGTTGAATGCATTGCACTCATTTTACTTTTTTTTTTTTTTTTTTTGAGACAGAGTCTCACTCTGTTGCCCAGGCTAGAGTGCCGTGGCATCAGCCTAGCTCACAACAACCTCAAACTGCTGGGCTCAAGC
>CAUYPO010144238.1:0-11306 GCA_963574435.1 Cheirogaleus major | reverse complement strand
TTACAGCTAAAACCGTGTTTCCCTGAAAATAAGACAGGGTCTTATATTTATTTTTCCTCAAGAAGACACCCTGGGGCTTATTTTCAGGGGATCTATTATTTTCCCCTCAAAGCCTCAGCTTGCAGCACACACAGGATGGCCAGGACCTGACAGGGGGAGCCGACCTTGTTGGTGGGGTTGCCCGCACCTTTCCGGTCACCTCTGGGATGGTTGTTGTCACGATGGGGCAGATGAGAAGGGCTGCTCGTCTTCTTTACCACTCCAGGACGAAATGCATGGGTTGTGCAGATACGCTGCGTAGCCACGCCCATCACTAGGTCTTATTTTCTGGGTAGGGCTTCTATTGCGCAAATGCTTAGAAATCCTGCTAGGGCTTATTTTATCGGTAGGTCTTATTTTTGGGGAAACATGGTATTTCTGTTACCCACAGCCTGATTGCCTTAGTCCACTCGGGTTGCCGTAACAAAATACCATAGGCTAGGTGGCTTAAACAACAGACTGACTTCTCACAGTTCTGGAGGTTAGGAAGTCCAAGATCAAGGTGCTGGCAGATTCAGTTCCTGGCAACGGTCTTCTCCCTGGCTTACAGACAGCTGCCATCTTGCTATGTCCTTACACGGTAGAGACAGAGTGAGCTCTGGTCTCTTTTCCTCTTCTTAGAAGGGTACTAATCCCACCATGGGCTCCACCCTCATGACCTCATCTAAACCTAATTACCTCCCAAATGTCCTTCCTCTAAATATCATCACATTGGGGGTTAGGGCTTTAATGTATGCATTTGGGGGAAACACAACCATTCAGTCCATAATACCATTCAAGGTAGAGAATATTTTCATCATTCCAGAATGTTCTCTAGGGTAACTAACAAGGAATGGAATAGCTAGGTGAAGAGAAAGGTGTATGTCTAACCAAACAAGAAACAGCCAAAACCTATCTCACAGCGTTTGTATTATTTTACATTTCCACCAACAATGGATGAGATTGTTGCTCTACAATTGCACCAAAATTTTGTACTGTTAGTCTTTTAAATTTCAGCCTTTAAGGTAGAATCATACAGTATATACCCTTTTCTAGTCTGACCACTCTAATAGATGGCCAGATAGATAGTGACACCTCATTGTGACTTTAATTTGCATTTTCCTGCTGATTAATGATGTTGAGCTGGTTACCATTTATAAAACTCCATTTGGGAAGTGTCTAGTGTTTAGCTGTTTTGTCTACTTTTTTAATTGAGTTTTTAAAATGATCAATTTACAGAACCTATTTATGTATTCTGGATACCAGTCCTTTATCAGATATATGTCTTGTGAGTATTTCCTTATAAATCTGTGGCCTATTTATTCTCTTATTGATGAATTCTAAAAATTGTGTTAAATATACATAAGTTTGGCCATTGTAACCATTTTTAAGTGCAGAATTCAGTGGCATTTAGCACATCCACAATATTGTACAACCCTCACCACTATCATCACTCCAAAAGGAAATCCAATACCCTTTAAGCAGTCGATCCACAGCATGTCTTTTTCCTACTTCCGGCAACCACTAACCTACTTTCTGACCCTGCAAATTTGCCTATTCTGGATATTTCGTATTGCATGAAATTATACAGTATGTGGCCTTTTGTGTCTAGCTTTTTTCACTTAGTATAATGTTTCTGAGGTTCATCCACATTGCAGAATGTATCAAAATTTCATTTCTTTTTATAGCCAAACAATATTCCATTGTATGCATATACCATCATCGGCTTGTCCGTTCATCAGTTGGTGGACATTTGGGTGGCTTGCACCTTTGGCTATCATGACTAATGCTGCTCTGAACATTCATGGACAAGTTTTTTTCATGAACACGTGATTTCAGTTCTCTTGGGTATATACCTAGGAGTGGAATTGCTGGGTCATAGGGCAGTTCCATGTTTAGCTCTTTGAGAAACTGTCAAACTGTTTGTCACCTTGGCTGTACCCTTTTACATTCCCACCAGCAATGCGTGAGGGTTCCCATTTTTCCACATCCTCCGCCATACTTGTCATTGTCCATCTTCTGGAGTGTAGTCGTCCTAGTTGGTTGAAGTATTAATAGTATTTCGTTGTGGTTTTGATTTGCATTTCCGTAATGACTAATGTTGTTGAGCTTCTATCTTCTCATATGCTTACTGGCCATGTGTGTATCATATTTGTAGAAGCATCTATACAAGTCATTTGCCCATTTTAAAATTGAGTTATTTGTTGTCGTTTTATTGAGTAGTAAGCATTTGTTATGTATTCTGGATACTAGACTCATCAAATATATGATTTGCAAGTATTTTCTCCCATTCTGTGGATTATTTTTTCACTTTCTTGATATTGTCCTTTGATGCATAAAGTTTTCAAGTTAATAGTCCAATTTATCTATTTTTATTTGGGTGCTTGAGTTTTAGGTGTCATATCGAAGAAACAATTACCTAATCGAAGGTCCTGCAAATTTGCTCCTAAGAATTTTATTTTATTTTATAGTTTTAGCTCTCACATTTACATCGTTGATACATTTTGAATTGTGGTATCAGGTAAAGGTATATGATGTGAGATAAAGGTCCAACCTCACTCTTTTGCATTTGTCCCAGCACAATTTGTCCCAGCCTATTGAATGGCCTTGGCATCCTTGCCAAAAACCAATTGACTATGAATGTATGGGTTCGTTTCTGGACTTTGAATTCTATTACACTGGTCTATGTCCTCACAGCAGTGACTCAAGGTCTTAACTACTGTAGCTTTGCAGTAAATTTTGAAATTGAGAAGCATGAATCCTTCAATTTCATTTTTCTTTTTCAATATTATTTTGGCTATTTGAGATTCATTGCATTTCCATTCGAATCTTAGGATCAGCTTGTCTAACTGTAAAGAAGGCAGTTGGACTTTTTATAGGAAATGCATTGAATGTGTAAAGCCATTTGGGGCATATTGCCATCTTACAGTAGTAAGTCTTCCCATCCATGAACAAGGATGTTTTCCTATTCATATAAATCTTTCTTTCAGCAATGTTTTAAAGTTTGGGGTACCAGTCTTGCACTTTTTTGTTAAACTTATTTCTAAGAATTTTATTTTTTTCTGATGCTATTATAAATAATTTTTGTTTTTTGAGACAGGCTCTTACTCTGTTGCCCAGGCTAGAGTGAAGTTGCATCATCATAGCTCACTGTAACCTCAAACTCCTGGGCTCAAGCAATCCTCCTGCCTCAGCCTCCCAAGTAGCTGGGACTACAGGCTTGAGCCACCCCACCTGGCTATTTTGTTTCTATTTTTTGTGGAGATGGAGTCTCACTATGTTGCTCAGGCTGGTCTCAGACTCCAGGCCTTAAGCAATTCTCCTGCTTTAGCTTACCAAAGTGATAGGATTATAGTTGTGAGCCACCACACCCAGCCAAAATAATGTTTTTAAAATTTCATTTTGAGGTCGTTCATTGATGGAGTATAGAAAAACTATTTTTATATGTATTGACTTTGTATCCTGCAACTTTGCTGAGCTGGTTTTTCTGTTTTGTCTTTTCATATAACATCATGTCATCTGCAAATAGATATAGCTTTACTTCTTTTCTGATCAAGATGCTTTTATATCTTTTTCTTGTTTAATGAGCCTGCCTAGAACCTCTGATACAGTGTTGAATAGAAGTGAGAGCAGATATTCTTGCCTTGTTCCTGATCTTAGGGGGGAAAGTTTCAGTCTTCTATAATGAAATATGAAAACTCTATGGGTTTTTCATAGATGGCCTTCATCAGATTGAGAAAGTTCCCTTCTATTCCTAGTTTGCTGAGTATTTTTATGAGGAAAGGGTGTTGGATTTTGTTAAATTCTTTATCTGTGTCAGTTGAGATTATCATCTGTTTTTTAACATGGTGTATGACATTGATTGATTTTCATATGTTGAACCAAGCTTGTGTTTCCAGGGTAAATACCACTTGGTCATGGTTTGTATCATTTTTATATGCTGCTGGATTAGGTTTTTGACCATTTTATTGAGGATTTTGTACCTATATTCATAAGGAATATGGTTCTGTATTTTCTTTTTCCTTGTGATATTTGTGTCTGGTTTTGGTACCAGGGTAATATTGGCTTCATAAGATAATTTAAGAAGTGGCCTCTCCTCTTCTTTTTTTTTTTTTTTTTTTGAGACAGAGTCTCACTCTGTTGCCTGGGCTAGAATGTCGTGGCGTCTGCCTAGCTCACACCAAACTCAACCTCAAACTCCTGGGATCAAGTGATCCTCCTGCCTCAGCCTCCCAAGTAGCTGGGACTACAGGCGTGCACCACTACACCTGGCTAATTTTCTTTCTTTTTAGCTAATTTTTTTTCTATTTTTTTAGTAGAAACAGGGTCTCACTCTTGCTCAGGCTGGTCTTGAACTCCTGAACTCAAGTGATCCTCTTGCCTCGGCTTCCCAGAGTGCTAGGATTACAAGAATGAGCCACTGCACCTGGCCTCCTCCTCTTTTTGGGGGGGAAGTTTAAGAAAAATTGATATTACTTCTTCTTTAAATAGTTGGTAGAATTCACCAGTGTAGCCATCTTCTTTTGGGCTTTTCATTGTTGGAATTTTTTTGACTCCTAACTCAATGTCTTTATTTGTGATAGGCTGTTTCAGATTTTCTTTTTCTTTTCCAGTCACTTTTAGTAGTTTGTGCATTTCTAGGAAATTTTCCATTTCATCTAGGTTATTTTGTTTGTTGGCATGCTATAATATTCCATCATAATTCTTTATATGTCTGTAAAGTCTGTAGTAATGTCCACTCTTTCATACCTGAGGTCAGTAATTTGAGTTTTCTCTCTCTTTTTTCTTTAATCAGTCTAGCTAAAAGTTTGTCAGTTTTATTAATTTCTTTCAAAGAACCAACTTTTGGTTTTATCAATTTTATTTAATGTTTTTCTATCCTCTTTTATTTATTTATACTGTAATTTTTATTGTTTCCTTCTTCCTGCTTACTTTGAGCTTATTTTGCTATTTTTTTTCTAGTTTTTAAGGTGGACTATTAGGTTATTGATTTTAAATCTAAGTAATTGTAGCTATAAATTTCACTCTGGGCCCTGCTTTCACTCTAGCCCATAAATTTTGGTATGTCGTGTTTTTGCTTTTATTTATATCAAAATATTTTCTAATTAGCTGTGTGATTTCTTCTATGACCTAGTGGTTATTTAGAAGTGTGTTGTTTAATTTCCACATATGTGAATTTTCCAAACATCTTTCTGTTATTAATTTCTAATTTCATTTCATTGAGGGCAGAAAACATACTTTGTATGATTTCAATTTGAGCCCAGGAGTTAGAGGCTGCAGGAAGCTATGATGATGCCCCTGCACTCTAGCTGGGGTGAAAGAGCAAGACTTTGTCTCCAAAAAAAAAAAAAAAAAAATGGAGTCTTGAAGTGACAAAATATTGTTGTTGGATTGTTTATTTTTCCCTTCAATTACTTCAGTTTTTGTTTCATGTACTTTGAGGCTCTGTTTTCAGGTGCATGTATGCTTATAATTGTTATATCTTCTTGAAGGATTGACCCTATTATCATTCTGTAATGTCCTTCTTTGTCTCTAGTAATGTTTCTTTTTCCTTATAGTCTATTTTGTATGATATAGCCACTTCAACTCTCTTTGGTTACTGTTTGCATGGAGTATTTTTCCATCCTTTTAACCTATTTGCGTTTTTTAATCCATTCTGCTGATCTATGCCTTTTAATTGGTGAGTTTAACACATTTAATTTAATGTAATTACTACTAAGGACGGACTAGCTTCTGCCAGTCTGTATGTCATTTGTCTTTTTGGCCCTCAGTTCTTCCATTATAGCCTTTTTTTTTTTTTTGGTTTTTAAAGATATTTTCTAGTGTACCATTTTAAATTCCTCATTGTTACTTTTACTATATATATTTTTAGTTATTTGCATCTGCTCTAGAGATTATAATTAACATCTTATCTTGTAAAAATCTAGTTTGGATTAATAATAACTTAATTTCAATAGAATATAAAACTTTGCTTCTATATAGTTTCATTAACCTCCTATACTTTTCTTGTTCCAATTATATCTTTATACATTGTGTGCCCATCAACATAGATTTATAATCATTGCTTTGTACCATTGTCTTTGGAATCGTATAGAAGAAAAGGACATTTATACTGTCTTTTTAACTATGTAGTTAGCATTCCAGGTGTTCTTTCTTTTTTCATATGAATTCAAGCAACTGGTTAGTGTTATTTCATTTCAGCTCAAAGGACTTCCTTTAGCATTTGTTGTAGGGCAGGTCTACTGGCAACAAACTCTCTCAGTTTTTATTTACCTGGTAATGTCTTGACTTTTCCTTCATTTTTGAAGGATAGTTTTGTCAGATATAGCATTCTTGGTTGATTTTTTTTTTTCCTTGCAGCTCTTTGAATATACCATTCTACTTCTTCTGGCCTCCGTGGTTTCTGATGAGAAATTAATCTTATTAGGGACGTGTTATATGTGATGTGCTGCTGTTTCTTGCTACTTTCAAGATTTTCTTTTTGTCTTTTGACAATCTGATTATGATATCTCTAGGTGTGCATCCTTTTCAATTTACCCTAGCCGGAATTTGTTGAACTTCTTAGATGTATAGATTATATTTTCATCAAATTTGGCCATAATTTCTTCAGATGTTTTCCCTTTGCTCTCTCCCTTGTCCTTCTGAGACTGTCATTATGCATTTGTTGAGAAAGCTCGATGGCATTCCACCGGTCTCTGAGGCTCTGTCCACTTTTCTTAATTCTTTTTCATTTTCTCTGTCCCTCTAACTCAATAATTTCAGTTGACCTATCTTTAAGTGTGCTGATTTTTTTCATCTGCTTGCTTAAATCTGTGGAGGCCCTCTAGTGAATTTTTCATTTCAATTAGTGCACTTTTCCATTCCAGAACTTCTATTTGGTTCCTTGTATGATTTCAATCTCTTTATTGATATTCTCTATTTGGTGAAATATTATTCTCCTGTTTGCCTTTAGCTCTTTAGACCTGGTTTCCTTTAGCTCTTTGAGCATATTTAAATTTAAGTTGATTTAAAATTTGTCTAGAAAATCCAATGTCTGGGCTTCCTCAGGGACAGTTTCTATTGATTGCTCCCCTCTGTCCTCTCCCTAACTATGTATGGGGAAACTTTCTTATTTTTTTATATATCTTATAATCTTTTTGTTGAAAAGTGGACATTTTGAATATTATAAAATACAACTCTGGAAATAAGCTTCTCCCCTCATCCCCAGGCTTTGTCATTGTTTCTGCGTATTGTGCTCATTCTTGTCTGTTTGTTCAGTGACTTTTCTGAACTAATTCTGTAAATCTGTATTCTTTGTCATGCATGGTTACTGAAGTCCCTGTTCCATTAGCTTAGGCGGCCAACTAGTGGTTGGACAGAAATATCCTTGAGCCTTTCTGGAACCAAAAAAGTCTCTCAGTCTTTGCTGAGGAGCTCTGTGTGTATGTGGGACACACCTGTACCACTCAGCCTGGCGGTTTGTAACTCTGTATTAGCCTTCGCTTCCTGCTCACGCAGAGCCTGAAAGTCGGCCAGAGGTGAGAGCTTAGGGCTTTCTTGGATCTTTCCTCAGCATGCAAACAGCCCTGAGCATTTGCATTTGCCTTTTGGATTTCCAGGAATATGTTACAACTTTCAAATTCCTTATGGACATCTCGTTTTCCAGCCTTTCAAGCTTTCTGGTTAGACTATTGTTTGCTCCAGCTGTTATCCAATGCCTCAAGCAGCAGTGACTAAAACATTGGCCTGTAAATGTTTTTGATAAACACCTCCACCCTTTACCCCCAAGCAGTGGCTCTAGCACTGGGCCAGCTCTGAGTCAGGCAAAACAAAGACAAGCCTTTCGAGCTGATCTTAGAAGGGAACCACCAGATGGGTCAAAACAAATGATTACACTTCTTGGTGAATGAGCCCATTCTGCTCCCTCCGGTACCGGGAATATGGGCTGTTATTGTCAAAGCCACCACTGAGCTGGGCAGTAGAGGAGATAGGATTGGGGTAAGTTAGAATACCACAAATCTTGCTGTTCTTGCTGAGCTTCAGCTGTTTTCCTTGAATAACTGATCACGGATTGCTGCAAGCCTTTGGGTAATTTCCAGAATTGTAAAAAAAAATGGATTCTGATCTTTTTGCCATTTTTTTTTGGTTACTTTCATAGAAAAGTGGAATTTTGGAGTTTCATATTCTGCCATTTTTACTGATCGCACTCTAACAGTAAGTAGCATAGCGTTTCTAAGAGTCATTGGTGTAATTGCATAGATGAGTCATTTGTTTCTTTTTATAGTAGTATTCCATTGTATGGATATACCACACTTTTTAAATTCATTCACTTTTGAATGAACCTTTGGGTTCTTTCCGGTTTCAAGCTACTGTAATAAAGTTGCTGTATTCATTTGTACATGGAGCTTTGTGTGGGCATATGCTTTCATTTCTCTTGCATACACACCCAGGAATGAGATCGCTGGATTGCATGGTAACTATTTGTTTAATTTAGTAGGAAACTGTCAAATTGTTTTCCAGTGTGGCGGTGCCATTTATATTTCCACCAACAATGTGTGAGGGTTGTTCCATATTCTGTCAAATTGTTGGTATGGTTAGTTAAAAACTTTTAAAACCATTTTAATAGGTGTGTAGTATAGTGCACTACAGTTTTAATGTGTATTTCCCTAAGGACTGATGATATTGAGCATGTTTTCATGTGCTTTGTCTGCCACTTCTACAGCTTCCTCTGATAAGTGTCCTTTCAAGTATTTTGATAAGTCTTTTAAGTTAGATGGTTTTCCTTCCTATTATTGAGTTGGAAAAGTTAATTGTCATATATAGATGTTTTAAAGTTTTTTTTCCATTCTATGTCTTATCTTTTCCTTTTCTAAACAGTGCCTTTTAAAAATTACAGCTTTGTTGAGATGTAGTTGAAATACAATAAACCACACATATTTTAAATATATAGTTTGATAAGGATTGGCATATACATATACCTGTGAAACCATCATCACAAGCAAGATACTGGACATCATACCCAAAATCTTCCTTGTAATCTACCTGTCCTGTCCCTCCCTCATCTCCCCTCTTCGGGGAACAATTGATCTGCCTTCTGTCACTATGAATTAGTTTGCATTTTCTAAAGTATTGCTGGCCAATAGAAATATAATGAGAGTCACATATGTAATTTTAAATCTTCAGTAGGCACATTAAGAAGCAAGATAAAATTAACTTTAATAATATATTTATCCTATTATATCCAAAATAGTATTTGAAAATGTAATAAACATAAAGAATTCTAAATGAGATATTTTGCTTTCCTTTTTATATACCAACTCTTCAAAATTCAGTCTACAGTTTATGCTTAAAGCACATCTCAACTCAAAAACTACATTGTCATCAGGGATATTTTACCTCTGTTTAGATTTCATGAGATTTATAGTTTAAACAGTAGATTTGCATTCCAAATTGTTCCAAACTTACTTAAAGGTTTTTCAATAACTGAACTGAATACCAAGCAATCATTTTTGGTTAATATTCTCATCCAAATCGGTAAGACTGATTCATCTTTTATAGAATAATTGATTTGACTTTGAAGCAAAACCAATCACTTTCAAACTACTTCTGTCCAAGTTCAATAAATTCACTAATTCTCAGGTCAACTCAGTATTATTAATATTAAATTCAAAGAGTCATTGCATAAATTGAAAAGCAATGTTAAATGTGTCAATATCAACAAAGAATTCTTCAAAAGTTTCTTATAAGCTTTGTAGCCAATTTGTGTAACTCTGCTGAGTATAATTAAATTCTTCTTTATGTTGATTTATATTAGAAAAATGCATATAATAATTATTATTTATTATATTATGAAAAGTTTTAATTTCAATGTAAATAAATCTTCAAACCTGAATAGCTAAGAAATAAATAAGCTTTTCCTTTCCTTGTGGCTTCAAATTTAGCATGTTCATATGCTATGTGATATTGGTGAGAAAACCTAAATCACACTGTCATTTTTTGTCTTTGATCTTGAATATTTGACAAACATCTCTTTCATTGTAAGAAAATCTTGAATGGGAGTTAAGAACACAGTAAGTCTTTGTAAAACTCTTCTATGATTCTACTGACAAGCTTTGGCAAAGAACACAAGATCATTAAATCCGTTGTCTTCTATTTCTCTTGTGACATGAACTAGTTTTTTCAGGTCTGGCTGAAAATATTCTTTTTCAGATGTGAAAGATTAAAAACTATATACATAATGAAGGAATTTTTTTGGCTACAAATTGACATTTTTTGGGTAAATTTGGAAGTCCTTTGAGACAAAATTTGCCAAAAATATTAATTAATTGCTCATCTAAAGCTAAACAGAAGTATACTTGTAATATTTCAAATTGTGAATTAATTGATCTTTGATATTGTTAAGTCTTGTATTCTATGGGCAAGTTTTTAGTGGCTTAATTGAAGATCTTTACTTTTATTAAAATGTATTTTTAAATCTTCTCTTTATCATTTTCTAAAAAAAGTCTATAACTAAAATAATATTTTTTTTATTATCTCTCTACCTAAAAATAATTTTCTTTTTATATAAGAATTTAAGTTATTTTTATAGCTGGCCAAAGTTACAAGCTCAGATCCTGGTACAAATTGTTTACAAAATTTTTTAAAACTCTGATTTCAGTTCACTAATTTTGACATGTCATTTTTAATTATTGAGAGAAATTTTTTTTCTTTTGAGACAGGGTCTTACTCTATTGCCCCAGCTAGGGTGCAGTGGCATCATCATAGCTCACTGCAACCTCAAACTCCTGGGCACCAAAAATCCTCCTCCCTCAGCCTCCCGAGTAGCTGGGACTATAGGCACACACCACCACAACCGGCTAATTTTTTTGGTAGAGACAGGGTCTCATTGTGTTGCTCAAGCTTTGTTTTTTGTTTGTTTGTTTGTTTTTTTACTCACTACTATTCTAACAAGGGGCCCAGAAGCCTCTTCAAATTAAATGTTACTTGGAACTCCAGTATATAAACCAGACAAAAACAGGTCTGCCTGGGTACCAGCTCGATGGCACCTGGACCCCTACCCACCCAGCAGCCCTGCCCCCGTCCTCAGGATTCCAAGGAACACCCCTTGAAACCACTGATCTCCCCCAAAATGTCCTCTCAGCGGCCCCCCAGTGAGTCTGGAGGGCTTCGGGTAGGCATGGCCACTTGAGAACAATGATGACCCACGCTGGGGGACCAAGACCCCAGCACCCAGCTCTTAATCAGCGTGGCAGGGGCCTGAGCTGTGGCCGCCAAGGGCACTGGGGAGGTGTGTAGCTATGGGGGTCACC
>CAUYPO010144237.1:0-34476 GCA_963574435.1 Cheirogaleus major | reverse complement strand
AAATCCAAACTAAATGAAGTTCAACTTCAACTAAGCCAGATCTCAAATGTGCCCCATTATACTCATACCATGTTTCCCCCAAAATAAGACAGAGTCTTATATTTATTTTTTCTCAAGAAGACATCCTAGGGCTTATTTTCAAGGGATGTGTTATCTTTTTTAAGTATGGTACAACAATCTACATTTATTCAAATATAGTTAAGTCGTCTTCTTCTGGAACATCATTATAACTCTCCAAACCCTGAATTCCATCCTGAATTTCTTGCGACTCTATTTACTTTAGAACCATTGGCCCCAGTCTCTCATGTCGAGCAATGTAGCTCTCATGGGGCAGATGAGAAGGGCTGCTAGTCTTCATTACCGCTCTGCGACGAAATGCATGGGTTGTGCAGATACACTGCATAGCCACGCCCATCACTAGGTCTTATTTTTGGGGTAGGGCTTATATTGCGCAAATGCTTAGAAATCCTGCCAGGGCTTATTTTATGGGTAGGTCTTATTTTCGGGGAAACATGGTAGAAGTATGATGTAGGGAAAGTCTATATAGCAAAAGATAGCAGTCTTAACTAATTGTTTTTAAAATATATTTTTTTGCAAATTTTCTGTATGTATGTGAAGAACCTGTAGCTCAAGTTTTATTACCTTTGGAGTAAATCCACTGCTGATTGTTTATTTCAATAAATAATATGCTAAGTTATGAGCTGGGGTAAGGGCAGGATACTTTTGAGAAGATTGAAGAATTATGAAGTAGTCTCAGAGAGTTGAAAAGCAACTTCTTGGGGAAAAGTATTAGGATTGCAAGCAGTATCCAATCCCTATTGCAGGTATTTGTAACCAACTTAAAGTGAGACTCATCAGCCAAATTGTGATTTTCTCCAACAAAATTGGTGCAGTTGTGGAAAAGGCAGAAAGTTGGATTCATCCAATGTTAAGTTCAGCTAGGTGAATGTAACAAAAGAGTTTGCTACGTGATGTTTGTGAGAAACTGTTCATAATGATGAAATCTTTGTAATGAATCTCAACTTAGAAAGGAAGAAAAGATAGGTGAATAGAAACGAAGTAAATTTAGCATATCAGTGATATGTCACGTCAATAACTGTTGCAGGGGAATTTAAGGATATTGGAATAAGTGAACTGAAAGTATAGGAGGTGATGATCAGCCAGTAGTATATTGGTAATCGAGATTTCAAAGTTGATGTAGATCATTGTGATGACAAGGTCTAAGTGTTACCTTGGTAATGGGTTACTGAGGCAGAGTAGAGGAAAAGATTGATTATGTACATGGATTATTTATTTTGTTCAATTTAGTTGGAATTCTTGGAGCACTAGCATGCACAAGTCACCATGGAAGGAGCTGGAGACACAGAAATAAACAAGATTCAGTTTCCAACTTCAAGGAGCTCAATGTAAATGCAAAGTGCTACAGTATGGATACCTAACCCAATCAGGAATCAAGTGAAAAGGCTTAGAGAATATTTTCAAAGGCCAGATTGCAAGACAAAGCAGGATGCTTTTAAGGACTGTAAAGAATTGGGTTTTCCTCAAGGCCAGAGGATATAGTGAAGGAAGAGGCCAGAAGTAAACAAGAGTCAAATAAGCATCCTTTTGTATGATATGGTAAAGGCATAGGTGGGGTTTTGTATTCTTTAGATAATAGGAAGACTGTTTCTAGCAAGAGTGATTATGCTGAGATGGCCCACAGGTTGCAGTGTAGACAGAAGATGGAGGAAGGAAATGACCATAGTTTTTATGAGAAAGAAAGCAAGACAGCTGGTTTGAATTATGAGGTGAAAGTGCATGTGTTACACAGTTTCGTGCTTAAATTTAGATGCAGACAATGTCACGAAAGTTTACAATCTATGTGTAGGGTAATGCACTAAAGTGGAGATCATGAAACCAGAATTGCTTCTCTTGTCCAGTTAACATTTTGTGGAACCCAGACAAGAAACAGGAAATACCAGAATGTGGCATCCATGAGGATTTGTCTATTTTGTTTACCACTGTTTCTCCAGTGCCTGGTACATAATAGGCCCTTAATAAATATTAATTGAGTAAAATCACTGAAGGAATTGAAGTCTACCTTCAGCATCTGATCTCCTCTTATGTCACCTTCATTCTAAGGCCCCCTGCCTAAGCAACATCATGCTAGGTAGGAACCACTTCAAATTTTTCCCCAGAATACTCCTCTGCTTTTGAACCTTACTCGTCATATCTTACACACTTCAAGATTAGGCCCTTGCCATCCTCATCTATCAGCTGTATAACTTTGGGCACATTCATTTGTTTTTTTATGCCTGATTCTCCTCTGTAAAATGGGGGTGATACCTAACTCGCCCAGTAAGCATTGAGCACTAACACTGAGAACCAGACACTGTTTTAAGCATTTTAAATGTTTTAACACAGTACATCCTCATTATCCCCCTTTGTGGGCAATACTACTGTCATCCACCTGTTACACATGAGAAACTTGACCCAAAGTTTTACAGCAGGTTAAGTAACAAAGCCTGGATCTCAGCTCAGTCTGGCTCCTGCAGCCATACTTTAAATCTGCAGTCCCCAACCCATGACCTGTTTAGGAAACTGGCCACACAGGAAGAGGTGAGCAACAGGCAAGCAAGTGAAGCTTTACCTGTATTTACAGTTCCCTATTTCTTGACATTTCCTACCCTCTCCACCCCTGGTCTGTGGAGAAATTGCCTTCCATGAAACCAGTCCCTGGTGTCAAAAAGGTTGCAGACTGCTGCTCTAAGCTTACTGCCTGTCCATGGTACCTCCATCACTGTATAGTTGTGAAGATTCAATCAGAATAAATCTAAGTGCAAATACTTGGAAAAATGCCTTATAATAGAAGTTAGATTTTGTTGCTGATATTGTTTTATTCTTATTATTTATACCTTTTCAGGGACTTACGTGTTCATTTGAGTCTCCATTTCTTAAAGGATATTAGATTACTTGATTTAGACTGATCTAACTGGCAAAAAGTCACTGCTTGTATGATGCCCACTTAAACTTACATTCCTGCGATGTCCCTCATTTCTTCTAGTTCTGAGCTGGGGATGAAGATAGGACAAACCCAGCCCCATTTCCTTACAACAACCTTCAGATATTCAAAGACGAGTGTCTTTGACACCAACATATTCCATTCTCCAGTCTAAACATTTTGAGTCACTTTTGCCATTTCTCTTATAGCATGGTCTCTAGATATTCTGGATAAATGCTGGTTTATTGCAGACACTTTTACACTTGGGCACCTAGAAAGGAACAAAATACTGTAGTCCATATGTGGACTAATGGTTGTATATAGAACAGGACATTGAAAGAAAAGATTGGGGGATAGCCCTGTCACAGTCTGAGTTAAATTTTCAGAGACCATTATAGTGCCATCTTTGCATGGAGTAAGTATTTCTTGACTCAATGAGTTCACCTATAAAAAAAAATGAATTAATGAATAATGAGCTTACTCTTGACCTAAATCTCTAATTTTGTTTCATATTTACTTCTGCTTTTGATTCTATACTTCTGTGGTTGGTTTGGGGGACATATAGCAGGACTCTACATAGTCCCTATTAAGCTTCATTTTGTTAGAGCTGTCCAGTATTCCAACATTTCAGATCATTTTGTATATTAATTTTGTCATTTCATATATCATCTGTCCCACCAAACATCATGTCATTTGTACATTTGTCCTCTGTGCCATCAATATAATCATCTGAGTATTTAAATGGAATACATTATGCTCATATTCATATTAAAATATTCATAAGGGCTTATGGCTTAAAGTGTTCTAATTAATTAAAATCAGTCACATTTTCTCAGCAGTGCATTTGATTACTAATTGTCATTAAGAATATTCATTTCTTTATTCATTCAGTCTTATTAAATATAAAAAATCTAAAATATTACTCAATTTAGGATAATTAAATTAAAAACAAAGCTTTAAAATTGTATTAACATTTTAGTGGGATGGACTTCTGAAATAAAATTGAGAAACAAAACATTAATATAAACTAGAAATAGGCTCAGACCCTATGGTACTAACCTTTTCATCTCCAAAGAAATTAACTGAAGAAGTTAAACAGTCTCAAGGCATGTAGTACATTACAAATAAGAGAATGAACAAGTAGGCTTGTCATCAAGAGGTGAACAATTTTAGTCATCCAATTTTGTGTATCAAAAAGAGTTTCAACCATGTACTATGAAATGCATGAATAAAAGATTTCCCAGTGAGAGCTAAAGGGCTAGTAATAAACTGAGTGAATTGTTAAATAACAGATTTAAATAAAAATGGAAGACAGATTCTTAAAGTGAAGTCATGTTTACTTGGTGGATTGCAAACCCTAAATGTTATTGAACAAAGATGGTAAAAGTAAGAAGAAATAAAAATAATACCTTGAAGTATTGATAATCTCAATATTTAGAAATAAATATAATAACTTTCTCAAAGAAATATAATAATTATGTCACTTTGGTTAGAGAATATGATTTTTTAAATTATCACTGGCCAATTTTCATTTGTTAATTCAAAAAAACACCTTCACATGTGTTTATCTGAATTTTGAAACAGATTTCATTCTGTTTCCTTCCAGTTCTGCATAGTTTTGGAGAATAGCAAGTTTTTGTTATTGTAATATCTATGAGGCAATTTTATATAATGTTAAGATTTTTAGTTCTCTTCTCATTTCACTAGCTTTACTAAATTAGATAAGTGACAGATGTTACATTTTTCATAGTTACCATTTCTCTTCATCTCATTGCAAAATAGGTATATAAATAAATATAATCAAACTCTATTATCTAAATTGGTGGTTAAAAGTAATACATATAGTTAAATTAATTAAATAGCCTAAAATTGCATGACAGAAGTTATTTAAATTTGTTGCAGTCATGCAACATCTATGCTTTATTTATCTTGATATGGATGTAACCGTTTTCTTAGCTCATGCTGACTGATCATAGTAAAATCACCTTGAAAAGGATACTGAAGTGGCTTAGGTAAGTATGAATGTAAAGAAAAGACATCAGAGTGTTCTCTAATTTTTTCTTATTACTAAAGTAATGTCCACGTACTATAAGAAATTTGTAATATACAGGGAAAACAAGAAGATAAATTTAAATCGATTATCATACCACCACTGAGATTTTCAAAATTAATAATTTGATATGGTTTCTTTTAAAAAATTGAAAACAAACATAAAAACTTTAAAGTGATATATCAAATACCTACTAACCAAATGAACAAATATTAACTATTTTTTATTTGATTTTGATTTTTGCTTTAAAGAAACAAAACACTACAGATAAAGTAAAAGTCTTCTGTGTTCCCCCTCCTAGTCTCACTCCAATCCTTCCCTCATCAGGGTAACTATTTCTTTGAATTTGGTGTGCATCTATTTCATATTCCTATTTTTACTGCTTGTAAGTGTATTCACTAGTATACAACATTTTTTTAATTTATGTAACAATTGTGCCATATGAATTTCTGTACTTGCTTTTTCATTCAATAATGTTTGCAAGATCATTCTTGAGTTAATTCACTCATTTTTAATAGAAATGATGAACTTTGTAATGAAATTAAGTAGCATTTAAAAAGATAATTTATGTGTTAGGTTGGATGTAAGCCATTTAGTTGAGTTCCAAGATCCACTTTAAAATTATCTATTGATCATAAAATACTATTGTATTCATGTTGTGGTTTTTGTTTTGTTTTCGGCAAGGCTATGTATTGATTTGCTAACTATATTTTGTCTCTGCTATTATCAGCAAGTTTCTGAAGTTTCCCCTATAGCATTTTATTATAACATCCAGTAATAAAAATATCATTTTTTTAGAAATCTAGCATATGCTTTACTTTCTTTATTGGGCATTTGTGATCACCAGCTCTCTTTATTATTTTGGAATTTCAATTTTAAGCTATAACATGATGTCATCTTTGGAGCCAGAAGGCCTGAGCAATAATCCCAGCTGCAGTTATGTAACCCCCAATCAAATCATTCTCATTTTCCCCAGGAAATGATTATCAGATTCTTTATCCATAAAATGGGACTATCATTACCTTATTATAGTATTAAACAGATTAAATGAGATCTTTTGAAACAATATGAAATATAGATTAACATCAGTTATCCCTTTCCACATAGTCATATTACTAGATGCCTGGGGTCCCCAGTACAGAGAAATTTCAAAGGAATAATTGGTCAGCTTTATCTGCCACTTTGCCTGGCACAGCCAAGACAGCAAGTTATGCAGTGCACCAAAGGCTGCCAAAATCCTCACAAACTATGCAAGGCCTTACATTCCCACAGCATCCTCCCCTGCTCATACATCAATACTGTATATTTCATACCTTAGCCAACTCTCCCCAGAGTTACAATCTGAATTTTGTCATTGTCTGGAACTACTTCAGAAATCTTGAACCCCTAAAGTCTGCTCTCTCTTTCTAATTTTTCATCCTTCCTATTCTCTCTGCCCCTCACTCCTACTATACTCCTCTCTGACCTATGGAAACCTGAAGTCTTTTGTTTCTTCTATTTTCTCCTAGACTCCTTCCTGGCCCAGAAAAAAAGTTATAAGGATTATTATTGATAGAGCTCTTTTGATAGCCCTCAGCTCCCTCTTTGATTCCCCTCAAGCTATTTGAGTATGCTATGTGCCATTCTCCCCACTGCTCTTTGTATACAAAATTCTTGCCCCCTCATGCTCAACAGATTACCTTTTTTCCTATTTCATCAAGAAACTTTGAGAATTTCAGAAATTATTTCCCTCACCTTCCCGCCCTCCCTGCACCATGCCCACCTACACCCGTGCCATCTCTATAATTTTCCCTCAAGGCTGAATGAATGAAGCATCTCACTTCTATTCAACAGTCTATTTTCTTTGACCCCTTTTGGAATTTAAACCATTACTTTTGTAACATTTTA
The DNA here is from genome assembly GCA_963574435.1 of Cheirogaleus major. Taxonomy (NCBI): domain Eukaryota; kingdom Metazoa; phylum Chordata; class Mammalia; order Primates; family Cheirogaleidae; genus Cheirogaleus; species Cheirogaleus major. The sequence continues at coordinate 27,559 of CAUYPO010144237.1, read as the reverse complement.
TCTGTCCTTAACCAGTCCCTCTTTGCTAGTATCTATCTGCTTTGTTTTCCCATGATCCCTCAATTACTTCATAGCCCCCCAACTTTTCTCCTCTCCTCTCATTCAAACTTAACAAAGAATATTCTACCTGTATTGGCTTTATTTATTTTCCTCTTATTTACCTTCAACCAACTGTAATACAGTTATCACCAGAAATGGTTATCACCAAGGTTACCAGTGGCCTACTATTTCCAAAATTGAGTGGATATCTTCAATCTCTTATTTCACTGGACACCTCTCTTGTGTATGATACTCTTGTTCACTTCTTGTTCCTGTTTTCAGCCCTCAAGTGTTAGCATCCCCCAGGGTACCTTCCTCAGTCAATTGCACTTCTGGTTCCATTCATATTCCCCATGAGGAGCTCATCCCTGTGTTTCTACTTCCGTGAAATGCCTAAGTTGTACCTCCAGCTCAAACCTATTCCCTAAACTTTATATTTTAATAGCCAATTGATTCCAGGACATCTCCACTTACATCCCTCAGGAGCCTAAAGATAATCATGATCAAAACTGAATTCAGTCTCTCCCATGTATCTGCTCCCACCCCCATATTCTGCATCTCCATTGGTGACACCACTATGTGCTGAGCAATGGGGAGACATGCATGACTCACGCCCTTACCCCCATATCCAGTCACCAACTCCTACCATTTTTATCTTCTAAATGTTTCGTGAATCAACTTCTCTTTATTCCTCATTACCTCTTTCATTACTAGCTCTAACAAGACTTCCTGTTTTTTTCTTTTTTCTACCAGGGTGGAGGATATATGCAAAATACCAATCTGCCAAAGTCACTTCACATTAAAAATCTTTTAATCATGCTTCTTCACCCATACAATAAGGTCCTATCTCCTTTAAAAAAGTACGAGGCCTTCATAGATCCCTGTCTTCCTTGTTGGACTCATTTCCTGCTACTCAGTGTGTCTCAAACTTAACACTCTAGTTGAGCAAACTTCCTGTCATTCCTATTCACACATTAGGCTATTTCTCACCACTCTACTTCTGACTATAATGTACTTTTTTTTCTCTCCTCTTCTCTCTTCTTGTCCCTCAACTCCTTCTCATCTCAGCTCCATGAATCTTTCTCTGGCTCCCCCTCAATACTAAGGCAGATAAGTCCCCCTACATTATATTCTCATAATATCATGTATTACCTTTATGTGTATTTACTACAGAGCTAGACTGTGAGTATCTTGAAGGAGAGACTGTTCTATGCATTATGACTCTAGTGTAATGCCTAGCACTTAAAAGATGTTTAATCAGCACTTCCTTAATGAAGGGATGAATAAATTATAAAAGTGTTATGTGTCCATCTTGTCATTTTTTTCATACCGTGTCACTGTGTGGCAGAGACAGTAGTGTTCATCAAACATTCCATGTCCTCCCTCTACATTTCCCAGCCTTCCTTGCACTTAGGTTGGGGCCATATAAATAGTTTAGAAAAAAAGCTATACACATAAATGATACATGTCACTTCCTGCCCAGTGTCTTTAAGAGTAGTTGTGAATTTTCCACATTTTCTCTTCCCTTGCTTTGGCTCTTCTAGAAGTCTTGAGCTGGTGATAACACAAGATCGTAGGGGCAGAAACCCATGTTGGACAAGTAGTAGCAGGAGGAAGTAAGCCTGTTATGTTAAGCCATTGAGATTTCAGGATTAATTTGTTACCAGAGCATAATCTAATCTACCCTGAATAATGCTTTTCGTTACAAGCATAGATGTTAATCTCTGTCCTATTATATGCATATTCGGTTTTATTGAGCCTTACCCAGTGTGCAGCTCTTACTCTTCTCCTTACCTTTCCATAATGCTTAGGCTTAGGGAAAACTGCACCACATGACTGTCACTATCCAGCCTCTGCATGAAAACCTCTGTGTATCAGTGTGTGCTTCCCACAGTACATTTATGTTTTCCATCCCTGCCCAGCATAATGTACAGGCAGAGTAATTCACTGCCTGATCCCTACAATCTAAGCGGTAATGGGAACATTTTCCTACATTAAAAAAAGAAAAAACTCCTCCATACTCCCTCATACTTGGCTCTGATTTCGCAGCAGAATGTCATGTCTCTAACTTTAAATTTTGACTCTTTTTATAAAGGAAACTTCTCCCAAGAATCATACTATGTTCTATTGCAATTGAAGGTAAAAGGGATCAGAGACTATCTCCACAGTAGGTCTGGAAGTCTCTGAAACACTCCTAATATGTCGAGGATGTGTGTATAACCCCCACTGACCTGCAAGTACTAATATTTTGATGCTGACTTTGATACAATACCACTGTTTCCCACAGGTATTCTATGAAATGCACTGGCTTTCCTAATTAGGTCCCAAATTTTATTGAACTATGCTTGTATTTTATTGTTTCAGTAAGTACTAATTATTTCAGTTAGAAAAAAAAACAAAAAACAGAAAATCAGGCTTCAGGTTTGGCTTAGTCCCAGGACAACATGATGTCACCAGGATCTATCTTTTAGTCAACCTTCTTTAGAAAGGCTCTATCCTGAGACAGACTTTTCCCTTTTCCTCCTGCTCCTTCCCAGAGCTGTACCCTTTCAGTTTCAAATCCATCAGGCAGAGAAAAAGTTGTTTCCCCAGAAGACACAGCCAAAGATTCATGGCTTTGTATAGGTTCTGAGTGGGTCGTGTTCCCATCCCTGAACCAACCCTGTAGCCAGATGAATACAATGCACTGATTAGGTTCGGCCTTAGTCACTCCCCTAAAGTGGTAAAAACTGACCGGGTGTCAAAGGAAGCAAGTGACTGAAGAGTGTGGAAGGGGATAATTTCTAGAGAGAAGTTAGGCCATCACAAGGGAGCTTATGATGTTGGCAGCGATAGCAACCTCTATTCTCTGTAGATAGTCTACCATTCGGGAGATAGAATTTAGAGACAGGTTCTAGTTAGGGAATGAAAGTATTTTATTATGCACTACAGGTTAAACCTTGATCATATTCTCTTTTTTCCTTCTCTAACCTTCTCTAAGGTATTCTGTTCTCCCATATGTTGCCTTGTGTTTTAGTTATGCGTAAGCATTTCTGTCCCCTAGATCTAGATCATCAGCTACTTCAAGGCAGGAACTACGATTCTGTATTGTACATTACACATAGAAGGCATCCCCACTATTCCACAAATAATTATTTGATCATAAAATGACGGGATAAGAAGTCAATGGGTCTTATGCACACTATTATCACATCACGGTACTGTAATGCATGTGTGTTGGCATGTAAGGAGCTAATATACACACAGTAAGAACTTACTATGTGCCTAAGTAAAATGGTAAGCAACAGGGATGTGAGGAAATAGTGATTACAAAAATAATTCCCCTGGCCTTCAAAAGCTCATACTGTAGTGAAGAAAGCAGACACTTAACAAATGCAGTGTAATTAATGCTACAAAGAATCATCATAAGGTATTAAGGGAGAATGTATGTGAGTAATAGATCTTGATTTTTATTATTATTGTTTTGATTGACTCCAGATTAATTTCAGATTGGCTACTTCAGGGACTACCAGTTTTTCTGGAGGTCTGTTAAACTTGGAATTTCTAAGATGACTAATACTGGATTCCCAAATAAAAGCTTGAGAACTGAGAAATTACATCTTATATTTGTGATAAGAAAAGACTAATTTGGTTTTCTTCTCCTCTCTCCTTTCTCTCTACCTCTCTCTTAGCCTGAAGTTGTGGATCAAATACAAAACTTAAGGGAGTTATGGATGGATAATAATGCATTACAAGTGCTACCTGGGGTATGTAAGTTTTTATTATGCCATGTTGTTTAACATTTATGTCATACATTGGTTGTATTTGATAATAATTCGTCTTAATTCTCAGTGTTTGCATTTCAAAGTAAAATAACACTTCTTAGGAGTGTTCAGTCACCAACTGTTTCAACTAATTCATTTTTGAGTATTTCATATATCTTTTGTGAGTGTTATAGGTATGCAAAATGTGTTAAATATTTTTCTTGTTCTCTTTGGAGTATATTTGTCATCTCTTCCACATTTACTGTTTTTTTAAATCTGCAAAATTTATAACTATATCATTAAAAGGCAAAATACTACATATAATACCAAGTTTTATTTTTACAAAATTAACCTGATTCTTATAGATAACTAGACAATGATTTCTGCTCATATTGTTTGAGCCCTTCCACGAAATAAAAATCTCTCTCAATTGAGACCATTTTCCAATAGAATCCATTTTAATTATTGAAAATGGCAAGAATAACACTGTATTAAAAACAGAAAGTTAAATCAGAGTCAATTTTTTTCCTCAACTAAACAGCAGTCCAGTAGTATCTCCTGAGTAGTAAGTTTACCAGTCAACTGATTGAGTGCAAGTATCCCTGCTTTTTTCCATCTAGAGAAAGCATAGCTTGCCATAAAACACTGCCCATCGCCACTTGCATGCACGAGCACACACACAGAGCAAACACAGTCTCTCAGCTGTTTTGGATAACTCCAAACTCCTGGCATTGGACAAAGTAGCAAGAACAAATGGATATGTAATAAATCTTCAGCCAACACAGAGGTTTAGATGTGTGTTCTCAAAGCCAATTTTATCTCTCTTCTGAATTGACATTAAAAACTACTTAAAATGATTGCAAAAGCAACAAGAAGCTTATTCTTTCTTTGAACAAGCATGAAACTACATAAAGGAGAAAATTTGAAAAAAGATTAGGGAAAAAATATTTTCTTCTCTTATCAAAAGGATATACTTCTACTATCATCACAGACACAAAACAGGAAAGTATGTACATCTTCTATTTATTGATTTATTCAAAAATCATTTACCAATATACCTCTATGAATCATAAACTATGCTAATGTCAGGTTTACAAAGATAATATATTCAATGACCTTGAACGTATTTGTTTGAGGAGTTCACACATAGCAGGAAAGACAGATCTGGATTCTACTGCATACAGTAGAGCCTGGTTTGTGCCATATTCAAGGTATGTACAAATCCTAGGGCAACACAGGTAAGACACTCACCCATTCCCTGTGCAGAGATTGAGGAATCAGATTGTATGTCTAGTTGGAAGTTTATACCTGTTTCTTCAATATATTTATTTATTAAAAACACTTACATGCATTTACCATGGCAAGACACTCTCTAGATGTTTTCCAAATATTGATTCATTGAATCCCCATAACAACCCTATGAAGTAAGTTCTATTACCATCCCCATTTTATAGATGATAAAACTGAAATACAGAAGAAGTAACTTAGCCCAAGGTCATGTAGCCAGTAAATAAATGCTGAAGCTATAATTCAAACCAGCTACAGAGGCTACTGTCCATTGTCATGCCCCAAGATGCTCTCTATAGAGCCAACAGAAAGTACAAATGAGAATTAGATTTGTCTTGCTTTCCATAAGAGTTATGTTCCAAAAATCTAACTGTGCAGATCAACTTACATGTCAAACTCCTTACTAAGCTTATTATTTAAATCAAAAGGTAGTGATGAAATCTTTTGTAAAACATATAATGCTGCCTAATTTGTCTGTTTTGAAAGTAGATTTTTCACATGGAATGCTACAGATTCCTTACTTTATTTAGTACACTTGAATTAGGCATTTTGCTATCCCCTGTGTGAGACTACACCACACCTCCCTGCCAAAAATATGAATGGCCGTCTGAATATCAGTACTGGCAAATAGTTATTTTTCAATTACCCAAAAACAGTCAACTTTGAAAGGCTCATCTCAAGTGCAGTCTGCAGCACATGTCTGTCAGTTCCACAGAATAATTAATCCTAAATATTTAATGTCATAAGCCACAGGAAAAAAAGCAAGTTCACTTTTTTCTTAGTTCATCTATCATAATAAAGTTAATATACCTTTTAAATACTTTTATTTTCCACTCTGTTTTTCATAAATCAGAGAAGTAAATAAATAATGATAAAATATTTGGCCTCTGCATAGTTCCTGTGACCATCAATCAAGGTTAATCAACCAAAATATGAGTAAACTACATTGAATACATGTTTATTTTTAAACCAACCCCAGCATCTCGTTTTACCTGTGGTTTCCACTCTTTTCATTCACTGTTCACTGCTCACCTACAGACCCCTCCACACCCGGAGGGATGTTGGAGCAACATTTGCTATTCTCGAAGATTCTGCAACATTATGTCTCTAAGGCCCTTTACCACCCCAGGCTATTTTTGCCAAGGTGTTTGAAATTGAAGTTTGAGAAAGACTCAAAAATAAACACCAAAATGTTATTTTGCTTCCAAAAAGAATGTTTAGGAACTACACACCAAAATACTGAGTTATGCTGGAGATAGGAATGAAGGAAGCTTCAAAGACAAAAGAAATTTTCTCATGATAAAGGAATAAAAAAGTAACACACACACACATAAACACATATATCATCTTTTTTTGCTCACTGGAAGAGAAGAGTGAGCTTAGGCAACGTAATAGTTCCTTGGGGTGGAAAGCTATAAGTAGAGTGACGGTATTTTTCCAAGTGACACATTTCTAAGAATGGTGAGAAACTCAGCCCTCACTCACCCAAAGTACTCTGATTCCAGTACTCTGATGTAGCCGAGCAAACATTCAGCCACTCTGAGACTGGCTCCCACTCTGCACCCATATAGAGAGCTAAGGGAGCAGGGCTGGGGATGTGCACTGGGTTAATTAGGGACATGGAGGTCAGGAACTGCCCATATAATAATGAAGTGGGCTTTGTAGTCTGCAGTCTTATAAAAGTGAGTTTGAATTTCAGCTCCACCCCATACCAATGTGGTAACCTTGGACTGTTACTTGTAGTAGATGCTCCCACGCATTTTCCTCTAGGAATAAAGAACTTACTCTCCAGCTTCACCCTCTTCAGCATTGCCTCACCTGAATAGAGCCTCCTCACCCAGGGTCACACCCCCATTCCAAGAGACCTCCATCCAATGATCCAGCAGTGCAGTGATATATAAAGGCCCAGCCTTTGGCCTCTACTCAGAACAACTGTAGGGCAAGTCTAATTTCAGGGCTCTTTGAAGGGTCAGCTGAAGACTTTCTCAAGATTTCATCACAGCCCAATTTCTTTGCCTCTTTCTTCCCTACCTCTTCCTGTCCACTGGTGTTGATCTGAAAAGCATTCTATCATAAACTCCTATCATAAACTCCTTCTTCTTCCCAGGGAACCTAAGGTGTGACATTACTTAACCTCTAAGCTTTAGCACGTTTTAAAATGTAGATTCTGATTCAGTAGGTCTGGGTGAGTCTGAGACTATACATTTCTGACAAGCTCCCAGGTGGTGTCAGTGCTGCTAGTCTGTGAACACATATTGAGTGGCAAGAATATGAAGTATTAAATCAAATAATATATTAGCCAGGAGTGGTGACACATGCCTGTAGTCCCATCTACTCAGGAGGCTGACGCAGAAGGATTGCCTGACCCCAGGAGTTTAAGGCTGCAGTGAGCTATGATGACACCACTGCACTCTAGCCTGGGTGACAGAGCAAGACCCTGTTTCAAAAAAATTTTAAAAAAGAAAATAAATAATATATATAAAGGACTTAGCACAGTGCCAAGTGTATGCTTTTGTGTGTGTAATAAATATGTTTATTACATATCTGTTTGTTTATGCTCTGTCAAATAAGAAGAGACAATGTAGTAAAATGGTAAAATGTACACATGTAGACCAGATAAATGGATGAACCATTGAGCAAACAAAATGTGTGGAATATTTATTTACAAAACATGCCCTAAAGAAAATGAAAATGAAAACTTTCATCCTGCCCTAACTCCAGTAATCCGTGTTCCACCCATGTGATCACTGTTCCCTTCTTGCCCAAGGTGTGGGTTGATTCCTCCTCTGTCCTCAGTAGTCAGTTACTAATCCAGTCATTCCACTCCTGAGTTTCTCTTGAGTCTATCCCATCTTCACTTCTGCTCCCTTAACTACTAAACAACTAAAATACTTCTACTTGGATCTCCCTGCCTCCAGCCTTTGAAAGTTCCCCAAAGTCGTTTCTTCTAAGCACAAATCTGAGCATGTCATTCCCCATTTTACAAGCCTGGTAGCTTTTCTTGCCTGTAAGAGTTCATTATCTCCTCACATCTAAGGCCTTTTAACAGCTGGCTTCTTCCTATAATCCCAACTTCATCACTATGTTCAGCCACTTGGAATTTCTCACTCTTTCTCAAATGCGCCATGCTTTTTCACACTTCTCTATGAATGCATGTGCTGTTCTTTCTTGTAGGTACAAGTTCTCCTTTCTTAATAATCACTGTCTTCCAGACAATTTGCAGGCCTTTCCTTTTCTTCTGTGGCATTCCCTACATGCGTTCTTATTGCACATATCACAGGATATTATAATTATTTGTTCAGCTGAAAATTTCCTTCACTACTGCTATGAACTATCTTCATCATGGCAAGTCTCTCCCCATACCTAGCTGTCTTGTTCATGATTGTCTGTCAATCTATAACACAGGTACTTCTTTATAGTACATCCTCAAAAAGGACTGCTGGCCGAATAAAACATTGAATCTGAGTAGTAGGTAAAGTCCAAGTCAGAATTTAAACCTTTCTTATCCATTTGAAATTTTAAGGATCAACATATCAACATTAATTGTTTCAGTGCCAACTTCAAGATTATTGTTGTGTTTTCTAACTGTAACATTGAGATATAATTCCCATACCATATACAATTCAGTGTTTCCTTAGAATACTCAAATAGTTGTGCAACCATCCCCACTATCTAATTTTAGAACACTTTCATCATCACTAAAAGAATCTTTGAACCCATTAGCGGTCACTCCCACGCCCCCCTCCACCTACTTCCTAGCCCCCCTGCTCTACTTTCTATCTCTTGGATTTGCATATTCTGGACATTTCCTATAAATGCAATCATACAATATGTGGTCTTTTGTAACTGGTATTTTCCACTTTGCATATGTTTTTAAGGCTTGTCCACTTTATATCATGTGCCAATATTTTATTCCTTTTATTGCCAAATAATATTCCATTATATGTATGTATCACATTTTTGTTTATCCATTCATCAATTGATGGAAATTTGGGTTGTTACCACTTTTGGCTATTGTGAATAATGCAACTGTGACCATTTTTGTAAGTTTTTGTGTATACATATGTTTTTATTCTCAGGTATATACCTAGGGATTGTTGGGTCATATGGAAACTCTATGTTTAACATTTTGAGAAACTGACAAATCTTTTTACAAAGCAGCTGCATCATTTTACATTTCTATTAGCCATGTTTGAAGGTTTGACAATATCTCCATGTTCTTGCCAACACTTGTTATTGTTGTGGTTTCTTTTAAAATTAATTTTACAGCGTTGTGGTTTTTACAACTTTAAAATATCCCATCAAAGTTTCTCAACTAACCCTGAGTTTATGCAATGTCATCAAGTCTATAGGGAAGTTAAAGATGTTGGTATACCTGGACATGTCAAAAAACAGAATAGAAACAGTGGACATGGATATTTCTGGATGTGAAGCCCTTGAGGACCTCTTACTATCATCCAATATGTTGCAACAGTTGCCTGACTCTATTGGTGAGAATATTTTGTCGTAAATATTTATGTCAAATATACCATTTTCTTTTTTGTCAGTATAGTTTTTCTATAGATATAGGTAATATACTGTTAGTCTAATATTAATAAATTATCAAATTCACTATCCAAATCATAAAATAGTATTTTACAAATATCCTAAAATGAAATATTAACTTTAGCTGTCAAATTCAAGAAGGCTCTCCTATTAAGATGATCCTACTAAACTGAAATATTTTAAAAATTGCTAGATCTTTTATGTTATGAAAGTCATTATAAGGAGTATATATCTTAGATTTATAGTTATTTGGTAACTATGTAAATCTCCTTATATCATGATAGAATTATAGTAGTTCTATCCACAGGATGTTGCTATGTTCTGTTTTTAATATTGTAACATTGTTATATTAACAGTATAGAAATAACATATGAAAATATATAAATATGAAATGTTTTCTTAGTTCTATTATTTTTAAAAAGACATATTGTTTTTATCATATTGTTAAGATTCATGAGGGCAGATAATTTGTCTGTCAGTATATAGTAAGCCCTCAATCTATTTTTGTTTACAAATTTTTATATAAATAAGGAATATAGATTTTAACCTCTTTGAAACAATTGTGTTACATGTTCTGGAACTTAATGCTTCTAAAAATTGTCACAATCTAGGTAGCCCAGATGAAGACAAGGTAGTCTCCCAAATTTTTCTTCACTATTTTATTATTTCCATTTTGCCATTGTTTAAGGCTGATAAAGAGCTTAGTTTTAGCAAAATCAAAGTCTAACTTTCCTTTCTTTCTAGATTTGCTGACTTTTTGATTTATACAATCACATATTTTATAATGGTATTTTTGCAACTTGCTCAATCCTGGGTCTTAACTGAGTGCTTTATCAAACACTCCCACATTTCCAGGCTTTGTCTTTGAAAATTCTGATTCAGAAAGTGTGTCTGCTCTGTATTTTTATTAAACATACTAGATGAAACTTGTGATCAGACCAGTTTAGGAAATACTGGTTTATGTTGTAACAGATAAGGAAATACAGTAGAGTTAAAAAGAACATTCACTGGTCACAATCACTGGTCAAGAGTGACTTAATACATAACCTCACACCCCTACTCAACCACCATTCCATACCATTTCAAATACATGATGAGGATAGAAAAACCACATATATTCAAAGAATATATTTTTCTTCATTGCTGCCTCCTCAGTGCCAAGAACTGTGCCTGGCATGTGGTAGGTGCTCCTTCAATACTTAATAAATAAAAGAACTTTAGCCATGCTTAAGAAGAATGAGCATCTACCTGAAGCTGAGACAGAATTGAAGTACAGCAATGACCCCAGGCCTGTTCGGCTCTTGACCACAAACAGCAGCCACAAGAAGTTCCTGTAGTGAAATAAAAAATAAAAGTGCCTTAAGCATAACAGGGGAATCAGAGTTTACAAAAGATTAAGGCGGGGATCCCTTTTCTGTGAAGAGAGACTGAAAAAACCTATAACTAGTATGTGGAGCTATGGAGGAAGGAGAGAATAGAAAAGTTGAAACTGCTGAAAATTATGGCAGGTCACAAGCTGGCTTGGACTAGATCTGCAATATCCACATAGGATGAGAATATCACGTTGCTAACATAAGACTTGGTTCTGAACTCTATAAACCTGGGGATCAGGTGGAGGTAACCAGAAGACATCTAGACAGGGAGGAGGGAGCACAGTGAAGGAGAAAACATTCACTCTCACAAATGAGCTTGCAAGCAAATATTTCAAAGGAAAACAAATGTTATGACAACCAAAAATTCAACCAAATAGGAGAATTTACCCCAAGGGAAACAGAAGTTATCAAGCAATGTAAAAATGATTTTATGAATAAGTATGTATAGATCCTCAAATATATCAAAGGAAGAATGACATTCATAAAAATAATAAGACCTTATAAAATAAGAGCCATGACTAAGAATAGATGATTATGAAAAAGGACCAATTAAAAATCCTGGAAATGAAAAGAGAGATGTTGGTCAAAGGGTACAGTTAGACAGGAGGAATAAATGATAAGTATTTAAGGTGATGGATATGTCAATTAGCTTGATTCAATCATTCTACACTGTATATATATATATCACTGTATCACTGTGTATCCTATACACGATTATAAAGTGTCAACAATTTAAAAAAAGAAATTAAAAAAAATAAATCCTGGAATTGAAAATACTACATAGAGAAATAAAAAATGCAACGTCTATGATAAAGAGAGGGCAATATAGTCAGGTTCACAATTAGTTACTGAGGAATAGAACAGGCACATAGAGTTTTTCAAAGGAAAATATTAAATATTAGTTAAGAGACACAGAGAATAGAATGGAAATTATATTCTAAAAATAAAAAAGTTTTAAAAATTATATTCTTCAGAAATACAGGAAAGAATGAATAGCAGAGAAACTATTCAAAGAAAAAATATTTGAGAGTATTTTTTCAGCATTGAAGATACTAGTAATTTCTCATATTAAATGCACACAGATAATGCTAAAAGGGATAGATACAATAAATTCGCCCTGGCTTATTGTTGTAAAACTGCAAAGATAAAGGACAAAAAATCTTAAAAGCTTCCACAGGACAAAAAGAGCTCATATACAAAAATAATTAGAGATGTCATAATTCTCATCAGTATAAATAGCTTCTAGACAGTGGAGTAATAGCTTCAAGTACTGAAGAATAATAAAAGGCAGACTGGATTTCTATACCCAGCTAAACACTCATTCATGAGTGAGGACCCTTAATAAAGGAACTGATTTGGTAAATTAAGTTGTTATATCTAAATAACTAGTGACTGTAAAAGAGGAATATTTTATATTTAAAATATGGAAATAAAAAACATGGAAGAGCATTGTTATAAAGGATTAAGGAGTGCTAAGGACATTATCTTGTTCAAGAAGAGGCTAGAAATACTGAATAACTTTAGAATTTGTAGAAAATATTAGGTTAAATATTTGCTACATGTTGAAAATTTATTAATATCTACTTAATAGAAATAGGATTTATATTTCCAACCAGCAGAGTAGGAAGAGAGGTATGAAATAAAATATTTATAAAGCAGAAGAAAGAAAAATAAAATTTTAAAAATCATAGAAATAGAAAACATAAAATAAGATGGTAAAAATAAATTCAAAATATTTATCATAAATCACAACAAGCATAATGGATGTAATAAATTAAACTTATTTTACTAAAAGATCCAGAGTTTCAAGTTCATCTATATTCTGGTTATGAGACACATTTAAAACAAAACACAGAACATGTGATTTAAAAAGGTGGTAGAAAATGAAGCATTATTATTAACATAATATAATTATTTGTTTAAAATATCTTCCTTTAAGAAAGCAAAGTAGGAAATTAGCCTCCTGATCTGAGGAAAGCAGCATGTCTAGGTAACAGAATATCATGCTAGATACTGGGCTGGCATAAAACAGATTCGGACAGGCGGGTGGTATTACATATTTTACAATTTCATTTAGGCTCTGAATGGTTCCCAAATGAAGAAAGTAACTGTTACAGTAGCTTACTCTTCAAACTATTTTTGGGCCTTATTGACCTTTCAGGGGAAATTGTATTTATACATCTGCAGAGTTCCCACAGTCCCTGATTATATAGGTAAAATGACTGACTTTCCTCCGAGAATTCCTTTCTTGGTCAAGAGAAGCATCTGGGTTAGTAGACGAAGAGTTCTATTCTGAGACCCTAGAATAATTCACTGATGCGAACTGGATGGCAAATTGCATCATGTCTTCCTTAGTATCTATTGGACCACCAACACTTAAAAGAATAAAAGATAAGAATCTTCATAGTAGTAATAGAAAGATGTAGCAACTAAAATAAAATCTTTACTTCCATCACGTCTATTTGAGTTCCTCTGCAGCTGTGGGGTATTTTAATGGGGTGGTACACTCAACAACAAATCCTATGCGCTGAATCACTTTCCTTGTGCTGGTTCCAGGGAAATTGAAGGGGACTCTTTTCCTCTTCTAGATAGTTTTAATAATCAGCTTCTTTGGAAAGCAAAGAAACTCAATAAAGGAAAATATAATTTTTTACTTTCCAAAATAATCTATCTTATTCACTTACTAGTTAAAGGCACAGGCTTTGCAGTCAGATTACCTAAGGTTAGATTCTGACTTTTCTACCTTACTAGCTGTGTCACCTTAGACAAGTTACTTAATCTCTCTGTGCCTCAGTTTCATCATCTATAAAGTGAAAATAGTAATAGTACTTGCATCATGAGATTATTTTGAGGAATAAATGAATTAATATATGTGAAATTGCTTGGAATCCTACCTGACATATAGTAAGCAACTATTATAATAATAAAAAAATTATTATAATCTTAGATTTGACAAGTACAAAGCTATTTGCTTTCAACGTTCTATTACATATATTTAAATGCCATGTAAATATTAGCTATTTTAATAACAAAGATATTAATGTTTAATACATTGATGCTAATAATATATTTATATATACATAGCCAAAATTGTAGTAAACAGCCTTCTTTTTCTTTCTCTCCAGTACTTCTCAGTTGAGAGTACAGGATAAAGAGGTGGAGAATCCGAGAAGGGCACAAGGAGAGAGAAAGAATAGGATTAGATACCTTTGATTTCTGTAGAGTAGAAGGGAGTCCAAGCAGATATGGTACCAAAATGCAGGAAAGCAATTATCTGCCAGAGGAAGACATAAAAAATGAGGATTAGGCTGGTGTCCTAATTCCACATCGGAACAGTGACATTCTACAGAAGCTCCAGAATCTGCTCAGAGTTTCCCCTTGGATAAAGTCTGAGCAGCAAAGTCACAGTGAATGAGGTTCCTTTAAACATACAGACATGTTGCTGAGCAGGGAGGCCTAACCTTCAAAGCCCTCAAAAAGAGCCACTTGACAGAGCTTCTTCTCAAAGCCACTACATTTGGCATTAGTCCCCAACTTGCCTCAAGGTTTTCACCCCATGACTTCAGAGCTGGGGACCAATCTCCTGAGAGAGGACTTTGCACACTGGCTCCAAGGTGTGTGCTCAGCCATCTGTAAGCTGGCCCCAAACGCCTAGTTACCCAGTCCAGCGGTGTTGAAACTGTCAACCCTTCTCCAGCACCACCGGTGGGCAGCACCACTAGTCTGATCAGGCTACCAAGTCATAAAAAATTTAGCCGCAATTCACAGCAATTCCCTGTCTTCTTGCCATATCTGAAAAACAAGCTCAGGTGTTCTTTTATATTTCCAAGGTGGATATTTTAACATACATGCTAGAGAAACTAAAATGATTCAATCACCTTTTGTATATAGATGAATACGGCAGTGGGTGTTCCGACTTCAGATGTAAATTGCCCCAATGTGAATTGTCCTCTTTCCCAGGTGCTGTTGTTTTCAATCTGATGTATTAAGCTCCCGATGTTGTAGGTATTTTCTCATAGCAGTCTAATAGTGATAACATTTCTCTCCAATGGTGTAGAATCTTGAATGCTTCTGAAGAATACATAACTGAGCATACTGAAATTTAAAGTACAGCAACAGTTTTATTTCAGACTTTTTGTAACTTACCCTGTGCCTTTAAGGAACCCTCGAAATACTTGAGAAGGGATGGGCCTGATCTATAGCAGTGCTTCCCAAAGCATGTTCACAAAACATTAGCTTTACAGCATATTGTACATGCACATACACATGCACACAAATTCCATAATAACTTTGGAGAGTCACATTGTTATTTTAGTATATTAAGAGCTTCTAGAAAAACTTTATTAAAGACCTGATCAAAGGAGCACATCTGGATCAGAAGACGTCAGGCTCAGAGGAGCTTCCTAAAGGCAAGCATCAGATGCACTCACATAGAAAATGAACCATGTTCACTGAGAAGCAACTGGAAGATTTGAACATCTTGTTCAATAAGAATCCACACCCAAACCCCAGCCTTCAGAAAGAGATGGCCTCAAAAAATGACATACATCCAACAGTACTGCAGGTTTGGTTCGAGAACCACAGAGCAAAACTCAAGAAAGCAAAATGCACGAATGTTCAGCAAAAACAAGATGCTCAACAGCAGCAGATACCAGAGGGTGCAGTCAAGACCAGTCCCTGCCACAGAAATATGGACACACAACCTAGATCTCCTAACAACGCCTATCCTGTAGCCCCCATTTATGCAGATCACCAAGCACCCTCATACCAACTCAGCTTATACTTCAATGTTAAAGTCCCTACAGATGTCTTCCTTGGCCACAGAATAGTCAATTTTGGCTGCTGCCAAGATCCTAACATTTACTGTCTCTATCTCATTCTGGAATCCCAGGTGGGTTCTCTGTGCTTCAGTTCTAATGTTTTTGGCTATTCACTTATACAAAATAGGGAGAGACACTAGACATAAAAGGGCACATATAATGATTCACATTAAAGAGAATACTAGAGGTAAATAGACACAACAATATGGATTGATTTCAGAAACATTATGTGGCACAAAAGAAAGACACAAAAGGCTACATATTGTATTAATTCCATTTATATGAATTCCTAGAGCAGGGAAAACTCATCTCTCATGGCAAAAAGATTAGTGGCTGCCCATATGGAAAGAATTAAATAGAGGCACAAAACAAATTTATTGGGGTGATGGAAATGTTTCATGTCTTAATCAGGGTGGGAGTTACCTGGGGGGAATAAATTCATCAAAACATTGAGAACTGTACATCTAAAACCTGTGCGTTTTATTTTACCTAAATTTAACCTCAATAAAAAATATATAATGAGAAAAAAACTATATTAAAGGAAGCTGTTTAATTTTATTTAGCTTGGAATTTCTCAAAACATATTTGACCATAAAGCATACTATATCCATCAGAACAAATTTTTTGCATAACACAGTGATCTATAGTCTACATGTATAGTTCCAATGTAAAACAAAAATTTTGAAAATGTTAATGTTTTGCCCTTGGATTTTGGCTATTTAGGCCATAGAAATACTATAAGTTATTTTATGGCCGAGTAAGGAAGTTGATTATGTCAAAGCAGCTGTTCTTCAATTACTCGGTGGCTATTGCTCATTAAAACCCTGGGAGGAGAGCAAGCCATAAAGGTACTGAGGGCATAAATCAGATAGAGCAAGATGAATAGTTGCAACTTCAATTCTTGGCCAGTTCTACTTGGTGTATTAACAATTGCAAGTTTTCATGCTTACTGCTGATCCAAGCCAAGGATTTATGGTACTAAAAAGAGTATGAGGTCATATGTTGTAGTTTTCCAATACCATAATTATAACCACTGCAATGCAATACCTCAGTATTCACTCGTTGATTATTAGGCTTAATTTGGATTTGTTTTCAATTTGTATCCCAACAGGAATGTCAGTTATTAGTACTTAGGAGTTAATTAAATATAAATCACAGCTGGCTTGAAAAATTTCAATTGGTTCATTTGCTAAAGAATAGAAAAGGGAAATGTAGCAGTATTAGGGTCAACTCAGGTGTCTGTGGAGCCCTGTGTTTTGTTGACTTCTCTGCATTGATATTCTTGAACTCCATTGATGGAAGCAATTTTTTTGCAAACAGAAGGTCAAAACTAGACTGCATATAAATATCAGTTTATGGGTTTATATAGGCAGAATGTAGCCAATTAATATGCCAAGCATTCATCACAAGTGATTCATTTGATTTCCTTTACATCACATTTCCTGTCATAAATATGCTTTTATGTATTAATCATCCTTCTTCTCTGTTTTTAGGACTATTGAAAAAACTAACTACTCTAAAAGTAGATGACAATCAACTTACACTGCTACCCAATACAATTGGAAAGTAAGTACCAACATTTTATACCAGTCAGCCTCTCTAACGCCAGAAATGAAAGGATGCATTGAATTTTCTACTTGAAAACATTTTCTCCTAAAGATACCAATAATTTTGTTTACCTGTCAACTTATTTTGACAATATTTTATTTATATGTGTCTCTCTATATATATTTAATTTTACATCTGAACATTGCATTGACATAAAACTAAATAATATCATGAGAAATATTTAACCACGAATCTGTCACAAGCAAGCTGATTAATCAGACCTTCGATTATACTCTTGCTGATATTTTTCAGATGTTATTAATTTGATGTTTTTGACGGAGTACCAGCTCTAAATTCACTTGAATATTTCTGCAAAATCAAACCAATTTTTATAAGGCCCTGCAGTATGTACATGCTACCATTATACTATTAGTAATACTTGATTTTTATAGAAGCTTAATGTATTCATAGGAGCTTAATGTATTTATAGAAGCTAAAGAGAAAAACATCTGCTTTAGCTAACATTTTTTAAAACTTCAAGATTAAAGACCAACATTGCCTTTTAAGATGAAATATACTCCATTTATTTGATAGCAATTTATTTCTAATTTTGTATTGCCATTGCCATTTAGTTTATAGTTCTTTAAGAATATGTATTATCAATGTTTCCCTAAAACACTTTTCTTTATCATCTGTGTAAAATGAGAAATCAATATAAGCTGTCTTCATTGTAAAATTATGTAAGGCCATTTTTTTGGGATCTTGTTCTGTAACTCGGTGTAAAAATTATATAAATTCTTAATTTAGCAAATTTGGGTATACTCAGGAGGGGAAAGCTTCATTTTTTTTTCCTAAACAGCTTTGTTAGCTATAATTGACATACAACAAATCGCACATATTTAGTCTACTATTTGATAAATTTGGGCATACATAAAAAACCTTGAAGCCATCACCACTGCAATCAAGATGGTGAACATGTCCCTCACCTCTCCCCCATCCCTCAACCCACTTCCCCTCCATCTCCCACCAAGTCAGCAAGTAACCGGTGTTCTTTAAAGCTTCACTTTTACAGAGTGGAACAATTCAACAGAATTAAAATTCAAATGTTCAGACCATAGAAAGTAGTAGAAGTCTCAACCATTTTTTATAATTTCATACCCTCACCACACGATATGTTTCTCTCTGTAGTTAATTCTATTTTCTCCAACATGTAATAGAGAGAACTTTACTTTCTTTGAGGGCACACAAAAGTAATTGCCTTTATCAGTCTGATGCTTTTTAAAAACTCTTCCTATCTAATTATATTCTCAGGCACTAATCTTTCTTCTTTGGTTCAATACTCAGGGGGAACTGAATTCAACTTCATTCATCTCTACTAAGGTCATGATTGGTATTTTGCCACTTATGTTGACACTTCTTACAAAACTAATTACCCTAGCTCTTTGAAGATAAATTAAAGAGGTTTGATAACCTAAATATAGACGTAGAAAAGTTCCTTTTTCAGTAGGAAGTGGAGCTCTGACTTTGTTTGTGCTAAGAACTAGATTTTGTCAATAGACTGGTGGTTTTCAGCCAGAATGTTGGCCTCTTGATGACCTTCCAGCTTTCTCTGGAGTCCAGTTTTAGCCCATGACCAACATTGGAGATATGTGTACTTTGAGCCCCTGTCTCACACCAGAGTGAGTTCTTTCCTTTGCCCTTAGCCAGCAGCACCTCATGCCAGACTTTGCCTCAGGAACAGGCAGCCTCCAGCTCAGGCTCTGTCTCCTTCCCAGCAGCCAAGCAGGACGTTGCGGTCTGCCTCTGTGCACACACTGTAATGTCAAGTCAGTCTTGGTTCTTATATTATCATCAGCATTTACTCATGTCCCTAGAAATCTTCCTGGTAGTTGAATTATAAAAGTGGAGAAAGCTGAACTGTTCAAATAGTGACCTGATATAAGTTTTTTCACTCCCATGTTCAAAAGGAACAGATTTAGAAACATCAGTTGGCTGTCAACAGCATTCAGTTGCTCTGACAAAAGACTTATTCCAGAAAAGCAGGGTGAGTGAACAGGAATTAGAGCATCTGTGAACCCTGAGAAGGCAGAGTAATGAGCCTTCTGTTGAAAGCTGCTCATTCTTATTAAATTCTCTGATGCCACAAAGCCAGAAGAAATGCTTGTATTGGGTGACAGCTGGACAGGGTGGGGGATTCATTGAAAAACCCAATAGAACTTAATGGAGATTCATGTGGGAGTGGGAGGAAATCACCACTTTGACCATAATCAAGATCAGCCAATATCATAATGGAACTATCCAGAAAGCCACTGAAGCATTAGTTGTGTAAACAAAGGTATCCACTCAAAATCAATAGGTACTAATAGTTTAGGTGTTCCCTGAGACTTCTGTCTCTGCAAGTTCTGGGCATCACCTATAAAGGTATTGACAAGAGGGTGACCAACATACTGAAAGATGTGGAACTCTAATTCACAGGAGAAAAGGCAGAATAAATTTGGGATATACATCTTAGAGAAATGTTTTTTAAAAATCACCTAAAGTAGGGATCTCACTACTTGAGGAATACAGTATCTGAAAGTCTGGGACTATCGACTTTCAGATACTATATTCTGGGACTTTCTCTCCCCCCCAATAATGGCTTCAGAGTAAGGAATTATTTTCCATTCCAACTCTACTTGCCTTCCCAGAACACAAATGTCTACACATCTTTGCTGTAGTGCTTTTCTGCTAAGTACTGGGAAAACATAGCCAGAATGGAACCAAAAATAATAATGTTGCACAGTTAAGAAATTTTATCGTAAACAGTTTATACAGGCCTGACGATGGTGGTAGCATAGTCATGTTCCACATAACATTTCGGTCAATGATGAACCACATATATGACAGTGGTCCTGTAAGATTTTCATACTGTATTTTTACTATACATTTTCCATGTTTAGATGGATTTAGATACACAAATACTTACCATTGTGTTACAATTGCCTGCAGTATTCAGTACAGTAACACGCTGCCCAGTTTTGTGGCCTGGGAGCAATAGGCTACCATATAACGTAGGTGTGTAGCAGGCTGCTATACCACCTAGATTTGTGTAAGTGCACTCCACTGTGTTCTCACGGTGATGAAAGTCCCTGACAATGCATTTCTCATCAGGTATCGTCATCATTAAGCACCACCTGACTATAATAGCATCTACCATTCAATAATCCTAACACTTATCCTGCTTACTAGGCTTCAGCCACACTGACCCTTCTCCTGTGCCTCCAATAAGCCAAGCTTTTTCCCGTCTCAGGGATTTTTTACTTGTTACCTTTACCGGAAATATTCTTTCCCCACTCTTCATAAGACTGACTACTTCATGTCGTGTAGGCCCACACTCTTAAACCTCAGTGTGCACTCAAATTACCTGGGAATCTTGTTCAAAAGGCAGATTCTGATCCAGTAGTGACCAGAGAAGCCTGGGGTTCTGTATCTTTCACAAGCTTCCAGGTGACGTCAGTGATGCCGCAGGTTCACAACACTGTAACAGGCTCTAGGTCTGGATTTAAATATCTCCTCTACAGTGAGGCCTTCCCTAAATGCCCTTCCACCAATCGACCACCAGCAAGTTTTCTCTGTCCCTGCTCCTGTTTTGTTTCCTTCAAGACGCTTTTTACAGTTTACATGTGTTTATTTTACAAACCATCTCATTCTTTTATTCTGTCAGGTAAATGCCACACTTCAATTAAGATGGCTTTTGTATCCCACCTCTAAAATTGTATAAAGTTTCTAAAAGTTATAAACACTAGATCCTAATTTACTCTTGGTTTTGATTCCTACATAGTTTTGGATTAATCAGTGTTCTTCTGTAAGACGATAAGAATATCAAACATTAATGATGTTTGTAATGAGTATGCTTCATATTTAGAACTCTTATGCCCCTACTTTTCCACTAAATTCCTTGATTTAGAGTGAAAAGACAAAACAAAAAATGGGGAAATTATGCAAGTAAATATGGATGCTAGGTTAGTCATATACTTAGTTTTCTTTTCATTTTAATTTTTAAAATTTGACAATTCTCTTAAAAGTATGAAACAAAATTATCAAAGATAAATGAGTATTTAATTAAAAGGTTGATTACTGGTTTAGAGGGATAAAGGTTAAGAATTCCATCATAAAACCTCACTTATGTCCATTTTTAGTGCTATTATCTTCCTTTGATTCTTGTTTCAGGGAAAATGCAAGTGTTGGAGGAATAGACTAATAAAAAAAAATGTTCAAAAAAAACACTAGTAGATATATGGGAAATAAAACAATGTCACTCCTCTCACTCACTAAAAATTTTTGTTTTAAAAATATGGTTATTTTTTATAAAAAATGTTACATTAACATGTAATGGGTTTATTATTTAAGAATGAATGAATAAATAATTATTTTTAAAATTCCTATTTTAATTTGTAGTATGGTAGATACCAATAGATATAACCCATATAAGCAAAATTTCTCTGGGGCTATTAGTGATTTTCAAGAATAGGGCCCTAAGACCGAAAAGTTTGAGAATTTTTGCTCTATATCATGCCACAGTTTGGATAACAAAATTATGATGCCTGTTGTCTAACTTACGTTCTCACTTCAAGATAGCCATGTGTACACAAATGTTTTGTATTTGCATGTATGGAAATAAAAAATAGACTAAATTTCTAAGATTTCACTATGTACCTTAAGCAATCTGCGTTAAAACTAAAAAGCAGTAATATTATGACTTTGCTTACTTTAGTGAATTCAGAATTGCTAGTTCAAGGGCAAGAAATGAAATTTGATTATGATCCTGTTAAATGGCACCCCAGGTCATATGCAGAAAGTTTTTTATAAATTGCCAAATAACATTTTTTATGAAATATTCTACCTTTAACTCTTGGCATTCAAATTCTAGAAATGTTAAGACCAGCTACAGTGACCTCAAATATTCTTATTCTGTTCATGGAATATTTCAATATTTTAGGCTTATCTTTTAAACTGCTGGAAGATTTCACACATTTTGGTGACCAGAAGTATTCTATGTTGAGTGATGAGAGTACAGTAGGAAAAACACTGGTGTTTCCTCTACAGTCCCACACTACTACACAAAGCAAGGACTTCCTGTGTCAAAAGACAGTATTTTGACTGCACCATGGTCTATACTGAATTAATAATTTAGAGCCTGAAAGTATTTTATATCTTTGGGTTATAACAAATAGCTAATAGGTACCAAACACACATTCCTTAATGATCTCTGAAAATCCAAAGATTCAAACTCATAACCTACAATTCCAGCTGACTTTATTAATGGCTATCTTGTTAAAAATCACTTAAGATGTTTTAATATAATACCGTGTATCAAAAGTTATCCCATTTAATCAGATCATCACTGATATTTGTAATAATGAAGTAAAAATATAGACCTAAGTTTACCTTTTATTTTTTAAGAAGTTTTATCTCTATAATTGTACATATTGAAAGTAAAAACAAGTTGCAAAGAAAGTGTAAAGTACTTTAAAGCACTGTTTCCCAAACTTCAGTGTGCATACCAGTCCCCAGGAGAACTTGCTAATATGTAGATTCTGATTCAGTGTTTGGGGCAGGGCTGCAAACCCCAGACCCTGCATCTGTAACCAGCTCCTGGATAATTAGATGCTGCTTATCCAGGGGCTACACGTTGAGTTTCAAGGCTTTAATAAAGCCCTTCCAAATTTTTCAAGAGTAACATTTAAACACACACAACAGACATGTCAATAACAGTTAAAATACATGAAAACATTACAAGAGTTGTACTGAGGTCACATAGGTATCAGAATGATGACACTACTGGAAGTAACAATGTTTGAAATCAAAGGACAGTATTGACTTCATTTTATAACAGTATTTTCTACACTGTTCTCTAGTTTGGTCTTCCTGAGTTGCTCTTGGTTGGGAAGATACTATTATACCATTAACTCTCAATTACCTAGCTAATAGCAGAGAAGGATTGTGAATATGTTACATAAATAATCCATAAATGTCACTTTAATATCATTTATGACCACAAGATATCATTAAATCTCCGATTAATGTAGATTCTAATAAACACAAAAATAAATGGCTTTAAATTTCATCTTCTTAATTCAGTTTTAATTCTCAACAGAAGTAATGTAATTCAGTGGAAAATATTCAGACAGGCTTGGGCTCCAATTCTAGTGTGACCATTTAATAGCCAGGTCACCAAAATGTGTGGGTTTTCCTCATGAGACCACCTATAAATTGGGGTACCTATGACTCCCACTTCAGGTTCGAGCATTTGTTTGAATGGCTCACAGAAATCAGGGAAACATGTTAAACAGTTTATGATAAAGGATATTACAAAGCATACAGATTAGTAGCCACATGAAAAGGTATATAAGGAAAGGTGTGTGGGAAAGGATACGGAGCTTCCATGCCCTTTCTGGGCACGACATCTTCCCAGCACCGCCATGTACGGGGCAACCCAGAAGCTCTACAAACCTTATCATGTTGGGTTTTTATGGAAGCTTCATTATGTAGGCATGATTGATTACATCGTTGGCCATTGTTGATCAACTCAACCTTCAGCCCCTGTCCCCTCCCCAGAGGTCTAGGGGTGGGACTGAAAGACCCTTGCAAACGGTTCTCATTCTGAGGGTACTCGAGAGGCCCTAGCCATAAGTCATCTCATTAGCATAGAAAAAGACCTTTATCCCTTTGGAGGTTCCAAGGGTTTTAGGAGCTCTGTGCCAAGAACTGGACAAAGACAAAATATATATATTTCTTATTATAAATCACACTATCACAGGGACCATAAAAATAACCATGCAATCTGAAACCACAAAACAGTCTTAATAATAAATGGGAAGAATTATGATTGTTCTTACACAAGGTCTTTAAAACCTTTTATCAAAACATTAAATACTGTTACTGTAGATTATAAATGTATAGGGAAACAGAAAAATAGTAAAACTAATATTTATTTAGAACACTGTAATGCTAAACATTAGGAACGTTGAGATTTAAAGTATATTTTTTAATAAAGAACTTATCAAGATTTGTTAGAACAGTGATTGCCGCCTTCTTTTCATAGTGTAAGTTATGATGCAGAGTGAGTATCTTTTCTGTACATTGGTGAATTGTTGTCCTTTTTAAGTTTGAATCAGCTTCCACAAATTTTATCCTTTGTGCTAAAAGTGTTATGTAATATCTCTGAGAGTTCTTTTAATGTGAAGTATATTACCATTATCACTTCTAAAATTTCATCCATGTGGTTAAGTTTGCCTTCATTAAATTCATCTGGCAGCTTACCTAGGATCTGTCTAATAGTAGCAATGTCAACATTCAAACAAGCAGCTCTTACTTCTATAACTCCATTTATGTTCAATTCAAATGATGCAAAGTTATTTCTACAATGTGCTGAAAGTTTCTGCTATGATGCATGTATATTACTTGCTGTTATTTCATTCCATGATGCTCAAATATTTTCAATATTTTCGTGTCATATTTCATCTAGAACTCAGGTAAAGAAACTGCACGATCACCAGTTGTAGCATGAATAGCCTATTCAAAAGTCTGTATAAAATAGTAGTCTTTAAAAATTGAAATAACTCCTTGGTATACATCAGCCGGATTAATGAAGTCGTCCTGGGTGATAAAAAGCAGATTTCACATTTTCATTTAAATCTCCAAGAGAATTAGGGTGACCAAAAATATTATCCAACAGTAGTATTGCTTTAACAGCTAAATTATTTTGCCTATAGTATTTGTCTACTCCTGGGAGATAAGGAGGCAACACAACTACATGATTCGCTGTCTGTGTGTGAACTGAATAACAGATGTACAGTGACCGATCATTTTCAAGGAAGTGATGTGACTGGTCATTGATTAGGATGTGCATCTGTTATTCACGTTGTGATTTGTAGACTGAAGAAACTGTGATACTGTATGTGGTTATTCACAGTCAAAATACTGAAAATTTGAGCCATGTTGTTGGGGGCTAGTGTTATTTAATGAAGCATAACAACTGAAATGTGTACACTTTGGAGCTGTTCAAAGTAAGGACTCCCTTACTGTGACCCGGATTAACTTTACAGCACGTTCTTATAAAAGAAAGAAAGAAACATTAATGAGAAACATTAATTATGTATTTTTAATTAAATACCATCTTTGACTTCTATCTCTGAACATACATTTTTATTTTTAAAAATCCCTAATACTTTTATGTCTACTTGCTGAGAACCTGGCCCATACTATTGATAGAAACCTTTTCATGCAATTCTAAAACATTTGTTAAGTATATTATATGTGTAAAACACAGTGCTAACTTTTTTTTTTTTTTTTTTTTTGAGGAAGAAATAAATTCTGTTAGTGGGTTTCCCACATATATTGCTTTCTGCCCCCCCAACACAGAGTCACACAGCTATGCACAGCCTGGCACCCCAGCAACGTAACCATGCCTACATGGGAGGGCCTGAAAGGATTTAGAAACAAATTTAACCAGGTTCACTAATAATAAGAGAAAAAATTTACTGAGCATGTATTTTATGAAAGATACCATGCTAAGCTTTTTACCTACAACATTTCATGAAATAGAGCAACTGCACGAGGCAGGAATTATTAGTATCCTCATTACAAATATAAAGAATCTGGGGCTTAGAGAGAAGTTATATGACTTGTCTATATAAAAGGAAATTTTTTCACGGTAAGCAGCACTTTCCAAAGAGCTATTTATTCAAAATTGAATGCTGTGTTTCACCACAACTGGTTCTAACCTACTGAACCTGTTAAGATGATGAACCTTGAGTGACCCTGCTCAGTCAGGCTGGTCCTGATTGCATTCCATTTTTTTCCTGACCCATGTACAATGGTACTGGATTTGCCTAACTGTACACAGACTTGGGAACTCATTCTACCCTCTCTATAATGCAGATCATCCTCGAGGCACCAAAAATCTGAGTCATTACATAAATTTTAAATATTTAGATAATTAAATGGTTTTTAAAATGCCACTCTATAAACCACACAAAACACATCTGTGAGCTGAAATGAGACCTGTCCATATCCTCTATTGCAGATGCTATGCTAAGAGGCAGGAGAACATAGTGAAGCCCCACACGGTCTGCATTTAAGTTCCAGCTTTGCTACTTTGTGTGGCCTCGATCAAGTTATGTAGCCTCTTTAAGCTTCATTTTCCTTATCTGTAAAATGAGCTTTAAAATTGTAGGGATCTTAACGAGTTTTTAAAAGGAAGAGATTAGCTTTTTTTCCCTTTAATCCCTAAAATCCTTAGTAAAATACATAGCATTTCATCATTGTTTTGTTTTTATTGTTTTTCCCCTCAACCCTCCCTTGGACCTGCCCTCTCTATATACCCTTCTACCTACCCACCGATATACATTCTGAACATCTGGCTACAAAGGACACCTAAATTGTAAACAAATAAAAAATCCTTCTGTCTTTTTCAGTGGCTAAGTGACAGGTGAATTTAGAAAGGGAAAAAGTAAGCTATAATTTTTTACCAAGTTAAACCACTTATTTGATGGAAGAAATTTGACTGATAAATTAATTTACATAATATGCTATTACCACATGAATAACTTTCGTTTAGTGAATTTTGAATGTGTGGAGTTTTTGAAACAAATTTTTTGCCATCTCACCTTTTAAAATGTCTAACTAATGTATTTAACTTTTCAGTTTATCTTTATTAGAAGAATTTGACTGTAGCTGTAATGAACTGGAGTCGCTACCTTCTACTATCGGCTACCTTCACAGTCTTCGTACATTAGCAGTCGATGAAAATTTCCTTCCAGAATTACCCAGAGAAGTGAGGAATAAACTTGTTTTCTATTAATTAACTTTTTAAAAAATTATTATGGGTACATAAGAGTTGTATCTCTTTATAAGGTACATGTGATGTTTTGATACAGGCTTACAATGGGAGTTAATCAAATCAGGATAATTGAGGTATCCAACAATTCAGGCATTTATCATTTCTTTGTGTTAGGAACATTCTAATTCCACTCTTTCAGTTATTTTAAAGTATACCCTTACTTATTGTTGATTACAGTCATTTTGTTGTGCTATCTTTTAATGAATCTGTTTTTAAATATAATCTTAACAGGTGCAGTAGCAGTGTAGATTCATGAGTTGAGCTGTGAATATATATAAGAATTATCCACATATGTATTTGTTAATCATTCTATTTTAAATG